>NW_003124546.1:0-11478 GCF_000003605.2 Saccoglossus kowalevskii
CCGCTGATGTCCAACGGATGCTGTAACTACTGAGTTAACTACTGAAATGGAGGCAACAATGGAACCTACAACTGATGTAACTACAGATGCTGCAACTACTGAGTTACCACTGAAATAGAGACAACAATGGAACCTACCACTGATGTCACTACGGATGCTGCAACTACTGTGTTAACTACTGAAATGGAGACAACAATACAACCTACCACTGATGTCACAACGGATGCTGCGACTACTGAGTTAACTACTGAAATGGAGACAACAATGGAACCTACAACTGATGTAACTACAGATGCTGCAACTACTGAGTTAACCACTGAAATGGAGACAACAATGGAACCTACCACTGATGTAACTACGGATGCTGCAACTACTGAGTTAACCACTGAAATAAAGACAACAATGGAACCTACCACTGATGTTACAACGAATGCTGCAACTACTGAGTTAACCACTGAAATAGAGACAACATCGGAACCTACCACTGATGTCACTACGGATGCTGCAACTACTGTGTTAACTACTGAAATGGCGACAACAATGGAACCTACCACTGATGTCACAACGGATGCAGCAACTACTGAGTTAACTACTGAAATGGAGACAACAATGGAACCTACCACTGATGTAACAACGGATGCTGCAACTACTGAGTTAACTACTGAAATGGAGACAACAATGGAACCTACCACTGATGTCACAACGGATGCTGCAACTACTGAGTTAACCACTGAAATGGAGACATCAATGGAACCTACCACTGATGTAACTACAGATGCTGCAACTACTGAGTTAACCACTGAAATGGAGACAACAATGGAACCTACCACTGATGTAACTACAGATGCTGCAACTACTGAGTTAACCACTGAAATGGAGACAACAATGGAACCTACCACTGATGTCACAACGGATGCTGCAACTACAGAGTTAACCACTGAAATGGAGACAACAATGGAACCTACCACTGATGTAACTACAGATGCTGTAACTACTGAGTTAACCACTGAAATAGAGACAACAATGGAACCTACCGCTGATGTCACAACGGATGCTGTAACTACTGAGTTAACTACTGAAATGGAGGCAACAATGGAACCTACAACTGATGTAACTACAGATGCTGCAACTACTGAGTTAACCACTGAAATAGAGACAACAATGGAACCTACCACTGATGTCACTACGGATGCTGCAACTACTGTGTTAACTACTGAAATGGAGACAACAATAGAACCTACCACTGATGTCACAACGGATGCTGCAACTACTGAGTTAACTACTGAAATGGAGACAACAATGGAACCTACAACTGATGTAACTACAGATGCTGCAACTACTGAGTTAACCACTGAAATGGAGACAACAATGGAAACCTACCACTGATGTAACTACAGATGCTGCAACTACTGAAGTTAACCACTGAAATAAAGACAACAATGGAACCTACCACTGATGTTACAACGAATGCTGCAACTACTGAGTTAACCACTGAAATAGAGACAACAATAGAACCTACCACTGATGTTACAACGGATGCTGCAACTACTGAGTTAACCACTGAAATGGAGACAACAATGGAACCTACCACTGATGTCACAACGGATACTGCAACTACTGAGTTAACCACTGAAATTGAGACAACAATGGAACCTACCACTGATGTAACAACGGATGCTGTAACTACTGAGTTAACCACTGAAATGGAGACAACAATGGAACCTACCACTGATGTCACAACGGATACTGCAACTACTGAGTTAACCACTGAAATTGAGACAACAATGGAACCTACCACTGATGTAACAACGGATGCTGTAACTACTGAGTTAACTACTGAAATGGAGACAACAATGGAACCTACCACTGATGTAACTACAGATGCTGCAACTACTGAGTTAACCACTGAAATAGAGACAACAATGGAACCTACCACTGATGTCACAACGGATGCTGCAACTACTGAGTTAAACACTGAAATGGAGACAACAATGGAACCTACAACTGATGTCACAACGGATGCTGCAACTACTGAGTTAACCACTGAAATGGAGACAACAATGGAACCTACCACTGATGTAACTACAGATGCTGCAACTACTGAGTTAACTACTGAAATAGAGACAATAATGGAACCTACCACTGATGTCACAACGGATGCTGCACTACTGAGTTAACCACTGAAATAGAGACACAATGGAACCTACCACTGATGTAACCACGGATGTTGCAACAACTGAGTTAACCACTGAAATGGAGACAACAATGGAACCTACCACTGATGTAACAACGGATTCTGTAACTACTGAGTTAACCACTGAAATGGAGACAACAAGGGAACCTACCACTGATGTAACAACGGATTCTGTAACTACTGAGTTAACCACTGAAATGGAGACAACAATGGAACCTACCACTGATGTAACAACGTATGCTGTAACTACTGAGTTAACCACTGAAATGGAGACAACAATGGAACCTACCACTGATGTCACTACAGATTCTGTAACTACTGGGTTAACCACTGAAATGGAGACAACAATGGAACCTACCACTGATGTCACAACGGATGCTGTAACTACTGAGTTAACCACTAAAATGGAGACAACAATGGAACCTACCACTGATGTCACTACAGATGCTTTAACTTCTGAGTTAACCACTGAAATGGAGACAACAATGGAACCTACCACTGATGTAACAACGGATGCTGCAACAACTGAGTTAACCACTGAAATGGAGACAACAATGCAACCTACCACTGATGTAGCAACGGATTCTGTAACTACTGAGTTGACCACTGAAATGGAGACAACAATGGAACCTACCACTGATGTAACAACGGATGCTGTAACTACTGAGTTAACCACTGAAATGGAGACAACAATGGAACCTACCACAGATGTAACAACGGATTCTGTAACTACTGAGATAACCACTGAAATGGAGACAACAATGGAACCTACCACTGATGTAACAACGGATGCTGTAACTACTGAGTTAACCACTGAAATTGAGACAACAATGGAACCTACCACCGATGTAACTACAGATGCTGCAACTACTGAGTTAACCACTGAAATGGAGACAACAATGGAACCTACCACGGATGTAACAACGGATGCTGCAACTACTGAGTTAACCACTGAAATGGAGACAACAATGGAACCTACCACTGATGTAACAACGGATGCTGTAACTACTGAGTTAACTACTGAAATGGAGACAACAACGGAACCTACCACTGATGTAACTACAGACGCTGTAACTACTGAGTTAACCACTGAAATGGAGACAACAATGGAACCTACCACTGATGTAACAACGGATGCTGTAACTACTGAGTTAACCACTGAAATGGAGACAACAATGGAACCTACCACTGATGTAACCACGGATGTTGCAACAACTGAGTTAACCACTGAAATGGAGACAACAATGGAACCTACCACTGATGTAACAACGGATTCTGTAACTACTGAGTTAACCACTGAAATGGAGACAACAAGGGAACCTACCACTGATGTAACAACGGATTCTGTAACTACTGAGTTAACCACTGAAATGGAGACAACAATGGAACCTACCACTGATGTAACAGCGTATGCTGTAACTACTGAGTTAACCACTGAAATGGAGACAACAATGGAACCTACCACCGATGTAACTACAGATGCTGCAACTACTGAGTTAACCACTGAAATGGAGACAACAATGGAAACTACCACTGATGTAACAACGGATGCTGTAACTACTGAGTTAACCACTGAAATGGAGACAACAATGAAACCTACCACTGATGTAACTACAGATGCTGTAACTACTGAATTAACCACTGAAATGGAGACAACAATGGAACCTACCACTGATGTCACAACAGATGCTGAAACTACTGAGTTAACCACTGAAATGGAGACAACAATGGAACCTACCACTGATGTAACTACAGATGCTGTAACTACTGAATTAACCACTGAAATGGAGACAACAATGGAACCTACCACTGATGTCACAACAGATGCTGAAACTACAGAGCTAACCACTGAAATGGAGACAACAATGAAACCTACCACTGATGTAACTACAGATGCTGTAACTACTGAGTTAACCACTGGAATGGAGACAACAATGGAACCTACCACTGATGTAACAACGGATGCTGCAACTACAGAGTTAACTACTGAAATGGAGACAACAATGGAACCAACCACTGATGTCACTACAGATGTTTTAACTACTGGGTTAACCACTGAAATGGAGACAACAATGGAACCTACCACTGATGTAACTACAGATGCTGTAACTACTGAGTTAACCACTGAAATGGAGACAACAATGGAACCTACCACTGATGTAACAACGGATGCTGAAACTACTGAGTTAACCACTGAAATGGAGACAACAATGGAACCTACCACTGATGTCACTACAGATTCTGTAACTACTGGGTTAACCACTGAAATGGAGACAACAATGCAACCTACCACTGATGTCACAACGGATGCTGTAACTACTGAGTTAACCACTAAAATGGAGACAACAATGGAACCTACCACTGATGTCACTACAGATGCTTTAACTTCTGAGTTAACCACTGAAATGGAGACAACAATGGAACCTACCACTAATGTAACAACGGATGCTGCAACAACTGAGTTAACCACTGAAATGGAGACAACAATGCAACCTACCACTGATGTAACAACGGATGCTGTAACTACTGAGTTAACCACTGAAATGGAGACAACAATGGAATCTACCACTGATGTAACAACGGATTCTGTAACTACTGAGATAACCACTGAAATGGAGACAACAATGGAACCTACCAGTGATGTAACAACGGATTCTGCAACTACTGAGTTAACTACTGAAATGGAGACAACAATGGAATCTACCACTGATGTAACAACGGATGCTGTAACTACTGAGTTAACCACTGAAATGGAGACAACAATAGAACCTACCACTGATGTAACCACGGATGTTGCAACAACTGAGTTAACCACTGAAATGGAGACAACAATGGAACCTACCACTGATGTAACAACGGATTCTGTAACTACTGAGTTAACCACTGAAATGGAGACAACAAAGGGAACCTACCACTGATGTAACAACGGATTCTGTAACTACTGAGTTAACCACTGAAATGGAGACAACAATGGAACCTACCACTGATGTAACAACGTATGCTGTAACTACTGAGTTAACCACTGAAATGGAGACACAATGGAACCTACCACCGATGTAACTACAGATGCTGCAACTACTGAGTTATCCACTGAAATGGAGACAACAATGGAAACTACCACTGATGTCACAACGGCTGCTGCAACTATTGAGTTAACCACTGAAATAGAGACAACAATGGAACCTACCACTGATGTAACAACGGATGCTGCAACTACTGAGTTAACCACTGAAATAGAGACAACAATGGAACCTACCACTGATGTAACAACGGATGTTGCAACTACTGAGTTAACCACTGAAAGGGAGACAACAATGGAAACTACCACTGATGTCACAACGGCTGCTGCAACTACTGAGTTAACTACTGAAATGGAGACAACAATTGAACCTACCACTGATGTAACTACAGATGCTGTAACTACTGAGTTAACCACTGAAATGGAGACAACTATGGAACCTACCACTGATGTCACAACGGCTGCTGCAACTACTGAGTTAACTACTGAAATGGAGACAACAATGGAACCTACCACTGATGTAACAACGGATGCTGTAACTACTGAGTTAACCACTGAAATGGAGACAACAATGGAACCTACCACTGATGTAACTACAGATGCTGTAACTATTGAGTTAACCACTGAAATAGAGACAACAATGGAACCTACGACTGATGTCACAACGGATACTGCAACTACTGAGTTAACCACTGAAATGGAGACAACAATGGAACCTACCACTGATGTAACTACAGATGCTGTAACTACTGAGTTAACCACTGAAATGGAGACAACAATGGAAACTACCACTGATGTAACAACGAATGCTGCAACTACAGAGTTAACTACTGAAATAGAGACAACAATGAATCCTACCACTGATGTAACAACAGATGCTGAAACTACTGAGTTAACAATGGAACCTACCACTGATGTCACAACGGATGCTTTAACTACTGAGTTAACCACTGAAATGGAGACAACAATGGAACCTACCACTGATGTCACTACAGATGCTGCAACTACCGAGTTAACTACTGAAATGGAGACAACAATGGAACCTACCACTGATGTCACAACGGATTCTGCAACTACTGAGTTAAGCACTGAAATGGAGACAACAATGGAACCTACCACTGATGTCACTACAGATGCTGCAACTACCAAGTTAACTACTGAAATGGAGACAACAATGGAACCTACCACTGATGTCACAACAGATGCTGTAACTACTGAGTTACCACTGAAATAGAGACATCAATGGAACCTACCACTGATGTCACAACGGTTGCAGCAACTACTGAGTTAACCACTGAAATGGAGACAACAATGGAACCTACCACTGATGTAACAACGGATGCTGCAACTACTGAGTTAACTACTGAACTGGAGACAACAATGGAACCTACCACTGATGTCACAACAGATGCTGTAACTACAGAGTTAACCACTGAAATGGAGACAACAATGGAACCTACCACTGATGTAACAACGGATGCTGCAACTACTGAGTTAACCACTGAAATGGAGACAACAATGGAACCTACCACTGATGTAACTACAGATGCTGTAACTACTGAGTTAACCACTGAAATGGAAACAACAATGGAACCTACCACTGATGTAACAACGGATGCTGCAACTACCGAGTTAACCACTGAAATGGAGACAACAATGGAACTTACCACTGATGTAACTACAGATGCTGTAACTACTGAGTTAACCACTGAAATGGAGACAACAATGGAACCTACCACTGATGTAACTACAGATGCTGTAACTACTGAGTTAACCACTGAAATAGAGACAACAATGGAACCTACCACTGATGTCACTACGGATGCTGCAACTACTGTGTTAACTACTGAAATGGAGACAACAATAGAACCTACCACTGATGTCACAACGGATGTAGCAACTACTGAGTTAACTACTGAAATTGAGACAACAATGGAACCTACTACTGATGTAACAACGGATGCTGCAACTACTGAGTTAACCACTGAAATGGAGACAACAATGGAACCTACCACTGATGTAACTACAGATGCTGCAACTACTGAGTTAACCACTGAAATAGAGACAACAATAGAACCTACCACTGATGTTACAACGGATGCTGCAACTACTGAGTTAACCACTGAAATGGAGACAACAATGGAACCTACCACTGATGTCACAACGGATACTGCAACTACTGAGTTAACCACTGAAATTGAGACAACAATGGAACCTACCACTGATGTAACAACGGATGCTGTAACTACTGAGTTAACGACTGAAATGGAGACAACAATGGAACCTACCACTGATGTAACTACAGATGCTGCAACTACTGAGTTAACCACTGAAATAGAGACAACAATGGAACCTACCACTGATGTCACAACGGATGCTGCAACTACTGAGTTAACCACTGAAATGGAGACAACAATGGAACCTACCACAGATGTCACAACGGATGCTGCAACTACTGAGTTAACCACTGAAATAGAGACAACAATGGAACCTACCACTGATGTCACAACAGATGCTGTAACTACAGAGTTAACCACTGAAATGGAGACAACAATGGAACCTACCACTGATGTAACAACGGATGCTGCAACTACTGAGTTAACCACTGAAATTGAGACAACAATGGAACCTACCACTGATGTAACTACAGATGCTGCAACTACTGAGTTAACCACTGAAATAGAGACAACAATGGAACCTACCACTGATGTTACAACGGATGCTGCAACTACTGAGTTAACCACTGAAATGGAGACAACAATGGAACCTACCACTGATGTCACAACGGATACTGCAACTACTGAGTTAACCACTGAAATTGAGACAACAATGGAACCTACCACTGATGTACAACGGATGCTATAACTACTGAGTTAACCACTGAAATGGAGACACAATGGAACCTACTGCTGATGTAACTACGATGCTGTACTACTGGAGTACACTGAAATGGAGACAACAATGGAACCTACCACTGGTGTAACAACGGATGCTGAAACTACTGAGTTAATCACTGAAATGGAGACAACAATGGAACCTACCACTGATGTCACTACAGAAGCTTTAACTACTGGGTTAACCACTGAAATGGAGACAACAATGGAACCTACCACTGATGTAACTACAGATGCTGTAACTACTGAGTTAACCACTGAAATGGAGACAACAATGGAACCTACCACTGATGTAACTACAGATGCTGTAACTACTGAGTTAACCACTGAAATGGAGACCACAATGGAACCTACCACTGATGTAACAACGGATGCTGAAACAACTGAGTTAACCACTGAAATGGAGACAACAATGGAACCTACCACTGATGTCACTACAGATGTTTTAACTACTGGGTTAACCACTGAAATGGAGACAACAATGGAACCTACCACTGATGTAACTACAGATGCTGTAACTACTGAGTTAACCACTGAAATGGAGACAACAATGGAACCTACCACTGATGTAACAACGGATGCTGAAACTACTGAGTTAACCACTGAAATGGAGACAACAATGGAACCTACCACTGATGTCACTACAGATTCTGTAACTACTGGGTTAACCACTGAAATGGAGACAACAATGGAACCTACCACTGATGTCACAACGGATGCTGTAACTACTGAGTTAACCACTAAAATGGAGACAACAAGGGAACCTACCACTGATGTCACTACAGATGCTTTAACTTCTGAGTTAACCACTGAAATGGAGACAACAATGGAACCTACCACTGATGTAACAACGGATGCTGCAACAACTGAGTTAACCACTGAAATGGAGACAACAATGCAACCTACCACTGATGTAACAACGGATTCGGTAACTACTGAGTTGACCACTGAAATGGAGACAACAATGGAACCTACCACTGATGTAACAACGGATGCTGAAACTACTGAGTTAACCACTGAAATGGAGACAACAATGGAACCTACCACTGATGTCACTACAGATGTTTTAACTACTGGGTTAACCACTGAAATGGAGACAACAATGGAACCTACCACTGATGTTACTACAGATGATGTAACTACTGAGTTAACCACTGAAATGGAGACAACAATGGAACCTACCACTGATGTAACAACGGATGCTGAAACTACTGAGTTAACCACTGAAATGGAGACAACAATGGAACCTACCACTGATGTCACTACAGATTCTGTAACTACTGGGTTAACCACTGAAATGGAGACAACAATGGAACCTACCACTGATGTCACAACGGATGCTGTAACTACTGAGTTAACCACTAAAATGGAGACAACAATGGAACCTACCACTGATGTCACTACAGATGCTTTAACTTCTGAGTTAACCACTGAAATGGAGACAACAATGGAACCTACCACTGATGTAACAACGGATGCTGCAACAACTGAGTTAACCACTGAAATGGAGACAACAATGCAACCTACCACTGATGTAGCAACGGATTCTGTAACTACTGAGTTGACCACTGAAATGGAGACAACAATGGAACCTACCACTGATGTAACAACGGATGCTGTAACTACTGAGTTAACCACTGAAATGGAGACAACAATGGAACCTACCACTGATGTAACAACGGATTCTGTAACTACTGAGATAACCACTGAAATGGAGACAACAATGGAACCTACCACTGATGTAACAACGGATGCTGTAACTACTGAGTTAACCACTGAAATTGAGACAACAATGGAACCTACCACCGATGTAACTACAGACGCTGTAACTACTGAGTTAACCACTGAAATGGAGACAACAATGGAACCTACCACTGATGTAACAACGGATGCTGTAACTACTGAGTTAACCACTGAAATGGAGACAACAATGGAACCTACCACTGATGTAACCACGGATGTTGCAACAACTGAGTTAACCACTGAAATGGAGACAACAATGGAACCTACCACTGATGTAACAACGGATTCTGTAACTACTGAGTTAACCACTGAAATGGAGACAACAAGGGAACCTACCACTGATGTAACAACGGATTCTGTAACTACTGAGTTAACCACTGAAATGGAGACAACAATGGAACCTACCACTGATGTAACAACGTATGCTGTAACTACTGAGTTAACCACTGAAATGGAGACAACAATGGAACCTACCACTGATGTCACTACAGATTCTGTAACTACTGGGTTAACCACTGAAATGGAGACAACAATGGAACCTACCACTGATGTCACAACGGATGCTGTAACTACTGAGTTAACCACTAAAATGGAGACAACAATGGAACCTACCACTGATGTCACTACAGATGCTTTAACTTCTGAGTTAACCACTGAAATGGAGACAACAATGGAACCTACCACTGATGTAACAACGGATGCTGCAACAACTGAGTTAACCACTGAAATGGAGACAACAATGGAACCTACCACTGATGTCACTACAGATGCTGCAACTACTGAGTTAACCACTGAAGTAGAGACAACAAAGGAACCTACCACTGATGTAACAACAGATGCTGCAACTACTGTGTTAACCACTGATATAGAGACAACAATGGAACTTACCACTGATGTCACTACAGATGCTGCAACTACTGAGTTAACCACTGAAATAGAGACAACAATGGAACCTACCACTGATGTAACAACAGATGCTGCAACTACTGAGTTAACCACTGAAATGGAGACAACAATGGAACCTACCACTGATGTCACAACGGATGCTGCAACTACTGAGTTAACTACTGAAATGGAGACAACAATGGAACCTACCACTGATGTCACAACGGATGCTGCAACTACTGAGTTAACTACTGAAATGGAGACAACAATGGAACCTACCACTGATGTCACAACGGATGCTGCAACTACTGAGTTAACTACTGAAATAGAGACAACAATGGAACCTACCACTGATGTCACAACGGATGCTGCAACTACTGAGTTAACCACTGAAATGGAGACAACAATGGAACCTACCACTGATGTAACTACAGATGCTGTAACTACTGAGTTAACCACTGAAATGGAGACAACAATGGAACCTACCACTGATGTCACAACGGATGCTGCAACTACTGAGTTAACCACTGAAATGGAGACAACAATGGAACCTACCACTGATGTCACAACGGATTCTGTAACTACTGAGTTAACCACTGAAATAGAGACAACAATGGAACCTACCACTGATGTAACTACAGATGCTGCAACTACTGAGTTAACCACTGAAATGGAGACAACAATGGAACCTACCACTGGTGTAACAACGGATTCTGCGACTACTGAGTTAACCACTGAAATGT
>NW_003124564.1:0-33853 GCF_000003605.2 Saccoglossus kowalevskii
TCATCACACATTGCTTACATTACACTGACGTGAGGGTGGTCAGAGACACATTGCTTTTATTACACTAACGTGATGGTGGTCAGAGACACATTGCTTACATTACACTAACGTGATTGTGGTCAAAGACACATTGCTTATAATATACTACCGTGATGGTGGTCAAAGACACATTTCTTATATTACACTAACGTGATGATGGTCAATGACACATTGCTTATATTACACTAATGTGATTGTGGTCAAAGACACATTGCTTGTATTAAGCTGACGTGATGGTGGTCATAGACACATTGCTTATATTATACTACCATGATGATGGTCAAAGACACGTTGCTTATATTACACTAACGGGATGGTGGTGAAAAACGCATTGCTAATATTACTCTGACGTGATGGTGGTCATAGACACATTGCTTTTATTACACTGACATGATGGTGGTCAAAGACATATTGCTTATATTTCACTAACGTGATGGTGGTCAAAAACACATTGCTCATATTACACTAACGTGAGGGTGGTCAAAAACACATTGCTTATATTACACTGACGTGATGGTGGTCAAAGACACTTTGCTTATATTACACTGACGCGATGGTGTCCAAAGACACATTGCTTATATTACACTAACGTGATGGTGGTCAAACACACTTTGCTTACATTACACTAACTTGATGGTAGACAAAGACACATTGCTTATATTACACTAACGTGATGATGGTCAAAGACACATTGCTTATATTACACTGACGTGATGGTGGTCAAAAACACATTGCTTATATTACACTAACGTGATGATGGTCAAAGACACATTGCTTATATTACACTAACGTGATGGTGGTCAAAGACACATTGCTTATATTACACTAACGTGACGGTGGTCAAAAACACATTGCTTATATTACACTGACGTGAGGGTGGTCAGAGACACATTGCTTTTATTACACTAACGTGATGGTGGTCAGAGACACATTGCTTATATTACACTAACGTGATGGTGGTCAAAAAAACATTGCTTATATTGCACTAACGTGATGGTGGTCAGAGACATATTGCTTATATTATACTACCGTGATGGTGGTCAAAGACACATTACTTATATTACACTAACGTGATGGTGGTCAAAGACACATCGCTTATATTACACTGACGTGATGGTGGTCAAAGACAAATTGCTTATATTACACTAACGTGATGGTGGTCAGAGACACATTGCTTATATTATACTACCGTGATGGTGGTCAGAGACACATTGCTTATATTACACTAACGTGATGGTGGTCAAAAAAACATTGCTTATATTACACTAACGTGATGGTGGTCAAAGACACATTGCTTATATTGCACTAACGTGAAGGTGGTCAGAGACACATTGCTTATATTACACTGACGAGATGGTGGTCAAAGACACATTGCTTATATTACACTAACGTGATTGTGGTCAAAGACACATTGCTTGTATTAAGCTGACGTGATGGTGGTCATAGACACATTGCTTATATTGAACTACCATGATGGTGGTCAAAGACACGTTGCTTATATTACACTAACGGGAAGGTGGTGAAAAACGCATTGCTAATATTACACTGACGTGATGGTGGTCATAGACACATTGCTTTTATTACACTGACATGATAGTGGTCAAAGACATATTGCTTATATTTCACTAACGTGATGGTGGTCAAAACATATTGCTCATATTACACTAACGTGATGGTGGTCAAAAACACATTGCTTATATTACACTGACGTGATGGTGGTCAAAGACACTTTGCTTATATTACACTGATGCGATGGTGTCCAAAGACACATTGCTTATATTACACTAACGTGACAGTGGTCAAAAACACATTGCTCATATTACACTGACGTGATGGTGGTCAGAGACACATTGCTTACATTACACTAACGTGACAGTGGTCAAAAACACATTGCTCATATTACACTGACGTGATGGTGGTCAGAGACACATTGCTTACATTGCACTAACGTGATGGTAGTCAAAGACACATTGCTTATATTACACTAACGTGATGATGGTCAAAGACACATTGCTTATATTACACTAACGTGACGGTGGTCAAAGACACATTGCTTTTATTACACTAACGTGATGATGGTCAAAGACACATTGCTTATATTACACTCAAGTGGTGGTGGTCAAAGACACATTGCTTATATTACACTGACGTGATGGTAGTCAGAAACACATTGCTTATATTACACTAACGTGATGGTGGTCAAAAACACATTGCTTATATTACACTAACGTGACGGTGGTCAAAGACACATTGCTTATATTGCACTAACGTGATGATGGTCAAAGACACATTGCTTATATTACACTAACGTGACGGTGGTCAAAAACACATTGCTTAAATTACACTGACGTGATGGTGGTCAGAGACACATTGCTTATATTACACTAACGTGATGGTGGTCTAAGACACATTGCTTATATTACACTAACGTGATGGTGGTCAAAGTCACATTGCTTATATTACACCAACGTGATGTTGGTCAAAGACACATTGCTTATATTGCACTAACGTGATGGTGGTCAAAGACACTTTGCTTATATTACACTGACGCGATGGTGGTCAAAGACACATTGCTTATATTACACTAACGTGATGGTGGTCAAAGACACATTGCTTATATTACACTAACGTGACAGTGGTCAAAAACACATTGCTCATATTACACTGACGTGATGGTGGTCAGAGACACATTGATTACATTACACTA
This sequence comes from Saccoglossus kowalevskii, assembly GCF_000003605.2. NCBI lineage: Eukaryota > Metazoa > Hemichordata > Enteropneusta > Harrimaniidae > Saccoglossus > Saccoglossus kowalevskii. The sequence goes on from NW_003124564.1 coordinate 2,747, forward strand.
ACGTGATGGTAGTCAAAGACACATTGCTTATATTACACTAACGTGATGGTGGTCAAATGACACATTGCTTATATTACACTAACGTGATTGTGGTCAAAGACACATTGCTTATATTACACTAACGTGACGGTGGACAAAAACACATTGCTTATATTACACTGACGTGAGGGTGGTCAGAGTCACATTGCTTTTATTACACTAACGTGATTGTGGTCAAAGACACATTGCTTATATTACACTAACGTGATTGTGGTCAAAGACACATTGCTTATAATATACTACCGTGATGGTGGTCAAAGAAACATTGCTTATATTACACTAACGTGATGATGGTCAAAGACACATTGCTTTTATTACACTAACGTGATGATGGTCAAAGACACGTTGCTTATATTACACTAACGTGATTGTGGTCAAAGACACATTATATTACACTAACGTGATGATGGTCAAATACACATTGCTTATATTACACTAACGTGATGGTTGTCAAAGACACATTGCTTATATTATAGTGACGTGATGGTGGTCAAAAACACATTGCTTATATTACACTAACGTGATGATGGTCAAAGACACATTGCTTATATTACACTAACTTGATGGTGGTCAAAGACACATTGCTTATATTACACTAACGTGATGGTGGTCAAAGACACATTACTTATATTACACTAACGTGATGGTGGTCAGAGACACATTGCTTATATTACACTGACGTGATGGTGGTCAAAGACGCATTGCTTATATTACACTAACGTGATGGTGGTCAAAGACACATTGCTTATATTACACTAACGTGATGGTGGTCAAAAAAACATTGCTTATATTACACTAACGTGATGATGGTCAAAGACACATTGTTTATATTATACTAACGTGATGGTGGTCAAAAACACATTGCTTATATTACACTAACGTGATGGTGGTCAAAGACACATTGCTTATATTACGCTAACGTGATGGTGGTCAAAGACGCATTGGTTATATTACACTAATGTGATGGTGGTCAAAAACACATTGCTTATATTACAATAACGTGATGGTGGTCAAAGACACATTACTTATATTGCACTGACGTGACGGTGGTCAGAGACACATTGCTTATGTTACACTAACGTGATGTTGGTCAGAGACACATTGCTTATATTACACTAACGTGATGCTGGTCAAAGTCGCATTGTTTATATTACACTAACGTGATGTTGGTCAGAGACGCATTGCTTATATTACACTAAAGTGATGGTGGTCAAAGACGCATTGCTTATATTACACTAACGTGATGTTGGTCAGAGACACATTGTTTATATTACACTAACGTGATGCTGGTCAAAGACGCATTGTTTATAATTACACTAACGTGATGTTGGTCATAGACGTATTGCTTATATTACACTAACGTGATGCTGGTCAAAGACGCATTGCTTATATTACACTAACGTGATGGTGGTCAAAGACGCATTGCTTATATTACACTAAAGTGATGTTGGTCAGAGACACATTGCTTATATTACACTAACGTGATGGTGGTCAGAGACATATTGCTTATATTATACTACCGTGATGGTGGTCAAAGACACATTACTTATATTACACTAACGTGATGGTCGTCAAAGACACATCGCTTATATTACACTGACGTGATGGTGGTCAAAGACACATTGCTTTTATTGCACTAACGTGAAGGTGGTCAGAAACACATTGCTTATATTACACTGACGTGATGGTGGTCAAAGACACATTGCTTATATTGCACTAACGTGATGGTGGTCAGAGACACATTGCTTATATTATACTACCGTGATGGTGGTCAAAGACACATTACTTATATTACACTAACGTGATGGTGGTCAAAGACACATCGCTTATATTACACTGACGTGATGGTGGTCAAAGACAAATTGCTTATATTACACTAACGTGATGGTGGTCAAAAACACATTGGTTATAATACAATAACGTGATGGTGTTCAAAGACACATTACTTATATTGCACTAACGTGATGGTGGTCAGAGACACATTGCTTATATTACACTAACGTGATGTTGGTCAGAGACACATAGCTTATATTACACTAACGTGATGCTGGTAAAAGACGCATTGTTTATAATTACACTAACGTGATGTTGGTCAGAGACACATTGCTTATATTACACTAACGTGATGCTGGTCAAAGACGCATTGCTTATATTACACTAACGTGATGTTGGTCAGAGACACAATGCTTATATTACACTAACGTGATGCTGGTCTAAGACGCTTTGCTTATATTACACTAACGTGATGTTGGTCAGAGACGCATTGCTTATATGACACTAACGTGATGGTGGTCAAAGATGCATTGCTTATATTACACTAAAGTGATGTTGGTCAGAGACACATTGCTTATATTACACTAACGTGATGCTGGTCAAAGACGCATTGCTTATATTACACTAACGTGATGTTGGTCAGAGACGCATTGCTTATATTACACTAACGTGATGGTGGTCAAAGACAAATTGCTTATATTACACTAACGTGATGGTGGTCAAAAACACATTGCTTATATTACACTGACGTGATGGTGGTCAGAGACACATTGCTTATATTACACCTAACGTGATGGTGGTCAAAAAAACATTGCTTATATTACACTAACGTAATGGTGGTCAAAGACACATTGCTTTTATTGCACTAACGTGAAGGTGGTCAGAGACACATTGCTTATATTACACTGACGTGATGGTGGTCAAAGACACATTGCTTATATTGCTCTAACGTGATGGTGGTCAGAGACATATTGCTTTTATTACACTAACGTGATGTTGGTTAGAGACACATTGCTTATATTACACAAACGTGATGCTGGTCAAAGACGCATTGTTTATAATTACACTAACGTGATGCTGGTCAAAGACAAATTGCTTATATCACACTGAGGTGATGGTGGTCAAAGACACATTGCTTATATTGCACTAACGTGATGGTTGTCAGAGACACATTGCTTATATTACACTGACGCGATGGTGGTCAAAGACACATTGCTTATATTACACTAACGTGATTGTGGTCAAAGAAACATTGCTTATATTATACTAATGTGATTGTGGTCAACGACACATTGCTTATATTACACAAACGTGCTTGTGGTCAAAGACACATTGCTTATATTACACTAACGTGATGGTGGTCAAAAACACATTGCTTATATTACAATAACGTGACGGTGGTCAAAGACACATTGCTTATATTACGCTAACGTGATGGTGGTCAAAGACAAATTGCTTATATTACACTAACGTGATTGTGGTCAAAAACACATTGCTTATATTACACTGACGTGATGGTGGTCAAAGACACATTGCTCATATTACACTAACGTGATGGTGGTCAAAAACACATTGCTTATATTACACTGACGTCATGGTGATCAAAAACACGTTGCTTATATTACACTAACGTGACGGTGGTCAAAAACACATTGCTTATATTACACCAACGTGATAGTGGTCAAAGACACATTGCTTATAATACACCAACGTGATGGTGGTCAACACACATTGCTTATATTACACTAACGTGATGATGGTCAAAGACACATTGCTTATATTACACTAACGTGGTGGTAGTCAAAGACACATTGCTTATATTACACTAACGTGATGATGGTCAAAGACACATTGCTTATATTATACTGACGTGATGGTGGTCAAAAACACATTGCTTATATTACACTAACGTGATGATGGTCAAAGACACATTGCTTATATTACACTAACGTGATGGTGGTCAAAGACACATTGCTTATATTACACTAACGTGATGATGGTCAAAGACACATTGCTTATATTACACTCAAGTGATGGTGGTCAGAGACACATTGTTTATATTACACTAACGTGATGGTGGTCTAAGACACATTGCTTATATTACAATAACGTGATGGTGGTCAAAGTCACATTGCTTATATTACACCAACGTGATGGTGTACAAAGACACATTGCTTATATTACACTAACGTGATGGTGGTCAAAGACACATTGCTTATATTACACTAACGTGACAGTGGTCAAAAACACATTGCTCATATTACACTGACGTGATGGTGGTCAGAGACACATTGCTTACATTACACTAACGTGATGGTAGTCAAAGACACATTGCTTATATTACACTAACGTGATTGTGGTCAAAGACACATTGCTTATATTACACTAACGTGATTGTGATCAAAGACACATTGCTTATATTATACTAATGTGATTGTGGTCAACGACACATTGCTTATATTACACTAACGTGCTTGTGGTCAAAGACACATTGCTTATATTACACTAACGTGACGGTGGTCAAAAACACATTGGTTATATTATACTACCATGATGGTGGTCAAAGACACGTTGCTTATATTACACTAACGGGATGGTGGTGAAAAACGCATTGCTAATATTACTCTGACGTGATGGTGGTCATAGACACATTGCTTTTATTACACTGACATGATGGTGGTCAAAGACATATTGCTTATATTTCACTAACGAGATGGTGGTCAAAAACACATTGCTCATATTACACTAACGTGATGGTGGTCAAAAACACATTGCTTATATTACACTGACGTCATGGTGGTCAAAGACACGTTGCTTAAATTACACTAACGTGACGGTGGTCAAAAACACATTGCTTATATTACACCAACGTGCTGGTGGTCAAAGACACATTGCTTATATTACACCAACGTGATGGTGGTCAACACACATTGCTTATATTACACTAACGTGATGATGGTCAAAGACACATTGCTTATATTACACTAACGTGGTGGTAGTCAAAGACACATTGCTTATATTACACTAACGTGATGATGGTCAAAGACACATTGCTTATATTATACTGACGTGATGGTGGTCAAAAACACATTCCTTATATTACACTAACGTGATGATGGTCAAAGACACATTGTTTATATTACACTAACGTGATGGTGGTCAAAGACACATTGCTTATATTACACTAACGTGATGATGGTCAGAGACACATTGCTTACATTACACTAACGTGATGGTAGTCAACGACACATTGCTTATATTACACAAACGTGCTTGTGGTCAAAGACACATTGCTTGTATTAAGCTGACGTGATGGTGGTCATAAACACATTGCTTATATTATACTACCATGATGGTGGTCAAAGACACGTTGCTTATATTACACTAACGGGATGGTGGTGAAAAACGCATTGCTAATATTACTCTGACGTGATGGTGGTCATAGACACATTGCTTTTATTACTCTGACATGATGGTGGTCAAAAACATATTGCTTATATTTCACTAACGAGATGGTGGTCAAAAACACATTGCTCATATTACTCTAACGTGATGGTGGTCAAAAACACATTGCTTATATTACACTGACGTCATGGTGGTCAAAGACACGTTGCTTAAATTACACTAACGTGACGGTGGTCAAAAACACATTGCTTATATTACACCAACGTGATGGTGGTCAAAGACACATTGCTTATATTACACCAACGTGATGGTGGTCAACACACATTGCTTATATTACACTAACGTGATGATGGTCAAAGACACATTGCTTATATTACACTAACGTGGTGGTAGTCAAAGACACATTGCTTATATTACACTAACGTGATGATGGTCAAAGACACATTGCTTATATTATACTGACGTGATGGTGGTCAAAAACACATTGCTTATATTACACTAACGTGATGATGGTCAAAGACACATTGCTTATATAACACTAACGTGATGGTGGTCAAAGACACATTGCTTATATTACACTAACGTGATGGTGGTCAAAGACATATTGCTTATATTTCACTAACGTGATGGTAGTCAAAGACACATTGCTTATATTACACTAACGTGATGGTGGTCAAAGACACATTGCTTATATTACATTAACGTGATTGTGGTCAAAGACACATTGCTTATATTATACTAATGTGATTGTGGTCAACGACACATTGCTTATATTACACTAACTTGCTTGTGGTCAACGACACATTGCTTATATTACACTAACGTGACGGTGGTCAAAAACACATTGCTTATATTACACTGACGTCATGGTGGTCAAAGACACGTTGCTTAAATTACACTAACGTGACGGTGGTCAAAAACACATTGCTTATATTACACCAACGTGATGGTGGTCAAAGACACACTGCTTATATTACACCAACGTGATGGTGGTCAACACACATTGCTTATATTACACTAACGTGATGATGGTCAAAGACACATTGCTTATATTACACTAACGTGGTGGTAGTCAAAGACACATTGCTTATATTACACTAACGTGATGATGGTCAAAGACACATTGCTTATATTATACTGACGTGATGGTGGTCAAAAACACATTGCTTATATTACACTAACGTGATGATGGTCAAAGACACATTGCTTATATAACACTAACGTGATGGTGGTCAAAGACACATTGCTTATATTACACTAACGTGATGGTGGTCAAAGACATATTGCTTATATTTCACTAACGTGATGGTGGTCAAAAACACATTGCTCATATTACACTAACGTGATGATGGTCAAAGACACATTGCTTATATTACACTCAAGTGATGGTGGTCAGAGACACATTGTTTATATTACACTAACGTGATGGTGGTCTAAGACACATTGCTTATATTACAATAACGTGATGGTGGTCAAAGTCACATTGCTTATATTACACCAACGTGATGGTGTCCAAAGACACATTGCTTATATTACACTAACGTGATGGTGGTCAAAGACACATTGCTTATATTACACTAACGTGACAGTGGTCAAAAACACATTGCTCATATTACACTGACGTGATGGTGGTCAGAGACACATTGCTTACATTACACTAACGTGAAGGTAGTCAAAGACACATTGCTTATATTACACTAACGTGATGGTGGTCAAAGACACATTGCTTATATTACACTAACGTGATTGTGATCAAAGACACATTGCTTATATTATTCTAATGTGATTGTGGTCAACGACACATTGCTTATATTACACAAACGTGCTTGTGGTCAAAGACACATTGCTTATATTACACTAACGTGACGGTGGTCAAAAACACATTGCTTATATTACACTGACGTGAGGGTGGTCAGAGACACATTGCTTTTATTACACTAACGTGATTGTGGTCAAAGACACATTGCTTATATTACACTAAAGTGATTGTGGTCAAAGACACATTGCTTATAATATACTACCGTGATGGTGGTCAAAGACACAATGCTTATATTACACTAACGTGATGATGGTCAAAGACACATTGCTTATATTACACTAACGTGATTGTGGTCAAAGACACATTGCTTGTATTAAGCTGACGTGATGGTGGTCATAGACACATTGCTTATATTATACTACCATGATGGTGGTCAAAGACACGTTGCTTATATTACACTAACGGGATGGTGGTGAAAAACGCATTGCTAATATTACTCTGAATTGATGGTGGTCATAGACACATTGCTTTTATTACACTGACATGATGGTGGTCAAAGACACATTGCTTATATTACACTAACGTGATGGTGTTCAAAAACACATTGGTTTATATTTACACTAACGTGACGGTGGTCAAAGACACCATTGCTTATATTGCACTAACGTGATGAAGGGTCAAAAGACACATTTGCTTATATTACACTAACGTGACGGATGGTTCAAAAACACATTGTTTAAATTACACTGACGTGATGGTAGTCAGAAACACATTGCTTATATTACACTAACGTGATGGTGGTCAAAAACACATTGCTTATATTACTACTAACGTGATGGTGGTCAAAAACACATTGCTTATATTACACCAACGTGATGGTGGTCAAAGACACATTGCTTATATTGCACTAACGTGATGGTGGTCAAAGACAATTTGCTTATATTACACTAACGTGATTGTGGTCAAAGACACATTGCTTATATTATACTAATGTGATTGTGGTCAACGACACATTGCTTATATTACACTAACGTGCTTGTGGTCAAAGACACATTGCTTATATTACACTAACGTAACGGTGGTCAAAAACACATTGCTTATATTACACTGACGTGAGGGTGGTCAGAGACACATTGCTTTTATTACACGAACGTGATTGTGGTCAAAGACACATTGCTTATATTACACTAACGTGATTGTGGTCAAAGACACATTGCTTATAATATACTACCGTGATGGTGGTCAAAGACACATTGCTCATATTACACTAACGTGATGATGGTCAAAGACACATTGCTTATATTACACTAACGTGATTGTGGTCAAAGACACATTGCTTGTATTAAGCTGACGTGATGGTGGTCATAGACACATTGCTTATATTGAACTACCATGATGGTGGTCAAAGACACGTTGCTTATATTACACTAACGGGAAGGTGGTGAAAAACGCATTGCTAATATTACTCTGACGTGATGGTGGTCATAGACACATTGCTTTTATTACACTGACATGATAGTGGTCAAAGACATATTGCTTATATTTCACTAACGTGATGGTGGTCAAAAACACATTTGCTCATATTACACTAACGTGGATGGTGGTCAAAAACACATTGCTTAATATTACACTGACGTGATGGTGGTCAGAGACACATTGATTATTATTATAATACGGTGATGGTGTCCAAAGACAAATTGCTTATATTACACTAACGTGATGGTGGTCAAAGACACATTGCTTATATTGCACTAACGTGATGGTGGTCAGAGACATAATGGTAAATATTATAATACAGTGAGGGTGGTCAAAGACACATTACTTATATTACACTAACGTGATGGTGGTCAAAGACACATCGATTATATTACACTGACGTGATGGTAGTCAAAGACAAATTGCTTGTATTACACTAACGTGATGATGGTCAAAGACGCATTGCTTATATTACAGTAACGTGATGGTGGTCAAAAACACATTGCTTATATTACACTAACGTGATGGTGGTCAGAGACACATTGGTTATATTACACTAACGTGATGGTGGTCAAAAAACATTGTTTATATTACACTAACGTGATGGTGGTCAAAGACACATTGCTTATATTGCACTAACGTGATGGTGGTCAGAGACACATTGCTTATATTACACTGACGTGATGGTGGTCAAAGACACATTGCTTATATTGCACTAACGTGATGGTGGTCAGAGACACATTGATTATATTATACTACCGTGATGGTGGTCAAAGACACATTGATTATATTACACTGACGTGATGGTGGTCAAAGACACATTGCTTATATTGCACTAACGTGATGGTGGTCAGAGACATATTGCTTATATTATACTGCCGTGATTGTGGTCAAAGACACATTACTTATATTACACTAACGTGATGGTGGTCAAAGACACATCGCTTATATTACACTGACGTGATGGTGGTCAAAGACAAATTGCTTATATTACACTAACGTTATGGTGGTCAAAGACGCATTGCTTATATTACACTAACGTGATGGTGGTCAAAAACACATTGCTTATAATACAATAACGTGATGGTGGTCAACGACACATTACTTATATTGCAATAACGTGATGGTGGTCAAAGACACATTGTTTATATTACACTAACGTGATGTTGGTCAGAGACACATTGCTTATATTACACTAACGTGATGCTGGTCAAAGACGCATTGCTTATATTACACTAACGTGATGTTGGTCAGAGACGCATTGCTCATATTACACAGACGTGATGGTGTTCAAAGACACATTGCTTATATTACACTAACGTGATGGTGGTCAGCGACACATTGCTTATATTACACTGACGTGATGGTGGTCAAACACACATTGCTCATATTACACAGACGTGATGGTGTTCAAAAAAACATGGCTTATATTGCACTAACGTGATGGTGGTCAGAGACATATTGCTTATATTATACTACCGTGATGGTGGTCAAAGACTCATTACTTATATTACACTAACGTGATGGTGGTCAAAGACACATCGCTTATATTACACTGACGTGATGGTGGTCAAAGACAAATTGCTTATATTACACTAACGTGATGGTGGTCAAAACACATTGCCTATTTTACACTAACGTGATGGTGGTCAAAGACAAATTGCTTATATTACACTAACGTGATGGTGGTCAAAGACACATTACTTATATTGCACTAACGTGATGGTGGTCAGAGACACATTGCTTATATTGCACTAACGTGATGGTGGTCAGAGACACATTGCTTATATTGCACTAACGTGATGGTGGTCAGAGATATATTGCTTATATTATACTACCGTGATGGTGGTCAAAGACACATTACTTATATTACACTAACGTGATGGTGGTCAAAGACACATCGCTTATATTACACTGACGTGATGGTGGTCAAAGACAAATTGCTTATATTACAATAACGTGATGGTGGTCAAAGACCCATTACTTATATTGCACTAACGTGATGGTGGTCAGAGACACATTGCTTATATTACACTAAAGTGATGGTGGTCAAAGACACATTGCTTATATTACACTAACGTGATGGTGGTCAAAGACACATTGCTTATATTGCACTAACGTGATGGTGGTCAGAGACACATTGCTTATATTACACTGACGTGATGGTGGTCAAACACACATTGCTCATATTACACAGACGTGATGGTGGTCAAAGACACATTGCTTATATTGCACTAACGTGAAGGTGGTCAGAGACACATTGCTTATATTACACTAACGTGATGATGGTCAAAGACGCATTGCTTATATTACACTAACGTGATGGTGGTCAGAGACACATTGCTTCTATTTCTCTAACGTGATGATGGTCAAAGACGCATTGCTTATATTACACTAACATGATGGTAGTCAGAGACACATTGTTTATATTACACTAACGTGATGATGGTCAAAAAAAAACATTGTTTATATTGCACTGACGTGATGGTGGTCAAAGACACATTGCTTATATTACACTAACATGATAGTGGTCAAAGACACATTGCTTATATTACATATACGTGATGTTGGTCAAAAACACATTGCTTATATTACACTAACGTGATGGTGGTCAAAGACAAATTGCTTATATTACACTAACGTGATGGTGGTCAAAAACACATTGCTTATATTACACTAACGTGATGGTGGTCAAAGACACATTGCTTATATTACACTAACGTGATGATGGTCAAAGACACATTGCTTATATTACACTAACGTTATGGTGGTCAGAGGCACATTGTTTATATTACACTAACGTGAAGGTGGTCTAAGACACATTGCTTATATTACAATAACGTGATGGTGGTCAAAGACACATTGCTTTTATTACACTAACGTGATTGTGGTCAAAGACACATTGCTTATATTACACTAACGTGATGGTGGTCAAAAACACATTGCTTATATTATACTAATGTGATTGTGGTCAAAGACACATTGCTTATATTACACTAACGTGCTTGTGGTCAAAGACACATTGCTTATATTACACTAACGTGACGGTGGTCAAAAACACATTGCTTATATTACACTGACGTGAGGGTGGTCAGAGACACATTGCTTTTATTACACTAACGTGATTGTGGTCAAAGACACATTGCTTATATTACACTAACGTGATTGTGGTCAAAGACACATTGCTTATAATATACTACCGTGATGGTGGTCAAAGACACATTGCTTATATTACACTAACGTGATGATGGTCAAAGACACGTTGCTTATATTACACTAACGTGATTGTGGTCAAAGACACATTGCTTGTATTAAGCTGACGTGATGGTGGTCATAGACACATTGCTTATATTAAACTACCATGATGGTGGTCAAAGACACGTTGCTTATATTACACTAACGGGATGGTGGTGAAAAACGCATTGCTAATATTACTCTGACGTGATGGTGGTCATAGACACATTGCTTTTATTACACTGACATGATGATGGTCAAAGACATATTGCTTATATTTCACAAACTTGATGGTGGTCAAAAACACATTGCTTATATTACACTAACGTGATGGTGGTCAAAGACACTTTGCTTATATTACACTGACGCGATGGTGTTCAAAGACACATTGCTTATATTACACTAACGTGATGGTGGTCAAAGACACATTGCTTATATTACACTAACGTGACAGTGGTCAAAAACACATTGCTCATATTACACTGACGTGATGGTGGTCAGAGACACATTGCTTACATTACACTAACGTTATGATGGTCAAAGACACATTGCTTATATTACACTAACGTGATTGTGGTCAAAGACACATTGCTTATATTATACTAATGTGATTGTGGTCAACGACACATTGCTTATATTACACTAACTTGCTTGTGGTCAAAGACACATTGCTTATATTACACTAACGTGACGGCGGTCAAAAACACATTGCTTATATTACACTGACGTGAGGGTGGTCAGAGACACATTGCTTTTATTACACTAACGTGATTGTGGTCAAAGACACATTTGCTTATATTACACTAACGTGATTGTGGTCAAAGACACATTGCTTATAATATACTACCGTGATGGTGGTCAAAGACACATTGCTTATATTACACTAACGTGATGATGGTCAAAGTCACATTGCTTATATTACACTAACGTGATTTTGGTCAAAGACACATTGCTTATATTACACTAACGTGCTTGTGGTCAAAGACACATTGCTTATATTACACTAACGTGATTGTGGTCAAAAACACATTGCTTATAATATACTACCGTGATGGTGGTCAAAGACACATTGCTTATATTACACTAACGTGATAATGGTCAAAGACACATTGCTTATATTACACTAACGTGATTGTGGTCAAAGACACTTTGCTTATATTACACTGACGCGATGGTGTCCAAAGACACATTGCTTATATTACACTAACGTGATGGTGGTCAAAGACACATTGCTTATATTACACTAACGTGACAGTGGTCAAAAACACATTGCTCATATTACACTGACGTGATGATGGTCAGAGACACATTGCTTACATTACACTAACGTGATGGTAGTCAAAGACACATTGCTTATATTACACTAACGTGATGGTGCTCAAAGACACATTGCTTATATTACACTAACGTGATTGTGGTCAACGACACATTGCTTATATTACACTAACGTGCTTGTGGTCAAAGACACATTGCTTATATTACACTAACGTGACGGTGGTCAAAAACACATTCCTTATATTACACTGACGTGAGGGTGGTCAGAGACACATTGCTTATATTACACTAACGTGATGATGGTCAAAGACACATTGCTTATATTACACTAACGTGATGGTAGTCAAAGACACATTGCTTATATTACACTAACGTGATGATGGTCAAAGACACATTGCTTATATTACACTAACGTGATGGTGGTCAAAGAAACATTGCTTTTATTACACTAACGTGATGATGGTCAAAGACACATTGCTTATATTACACTGACGTGATGGTAGTCAGAAACACATTGCTTATATTACACTAACGTGATGGTGGTCAAAAACACATTGCTTATATTACACTAACGTGACGGTGGTCAAAAACACATTGCTTATATTGCTCTAACGTGATGATGGTCAATGACACATTGCTTATATTACACTAACGTGATGATGGTCAAATACACATTGCTTATATTACAATAACGTGATGGTAGTCAAAGACACATTGCTTATATTACACTAACGTGATGATGGTCAACGACACATTGCTTATATTATACTAACGTGATAGTGGTCAAAAACACATTGCTTATATTACACTAACGTGATGATGGTCAAAGACACATTGCTTATATTACACTAACGTGATAGTGGTCTAAGACACATTGCTTATATTACACTAACGTGATGGTGGTCAAAGACACATTGCTTATATTACACTAACGTGATGATGGTCAAAGACACATTGCTTATATTACACCAACGTGATAGTGGTCAAAAACACATTGCTTATATTACACAAACGTGATTATGGTCAAAGACACATTGCTTATATTACACTAACGTGATGATGGTCAAAGACACATTGCTTATATTACACTAACGTGATGGTGGTCAAAGACACATTGCTCATATTACACTGACGTAATGGTGGTCAAAGGCACGTTGCTTACATTACACTAACGTGACGGCGGTCAAAAACACATTGCTTATATTACACTGACGTGATGATGGTCAAATACACATTGCTTATATTACACTAACGTGATGGTTGTCTAAGACACATTGCTTATATTACACTAACGTGATGGTGGTCAAAGACACATTGCTTATATTACACCTAACGTGATGGTGGTCAAAGACACATTGCTTATATTACACTGACGTGATGGTAGTCAGAAACACCTTGCTTATATTACACTAACGTGATGGTGGTCAAAAACACATTGCTTATATTACACTAACGTGATGGTTGTCAAAGACACATTGCTTATATTGCACTAACGTGATGATGGTCAAAGACGCATTGCTTATATTACACTGACGTGAGGGTGGTCAGAGACACATTGCTTTTATTACACTAACGTGATTGTGGTCAAAGACACATTGCTTATATTACACTAACGTGATTGTGGTCAAAGACACATTGCTTATAATATACTACCGTGATGGTGGTCAAAGACACATTGTTTATATTCCACTAACGTGATGATGGTCAAAGACACATTGCTTATATTACACTAACGTGATGCTGGTCAAAGACACTTTACTTATATTACACTGACGCGATGGTGTCCAAAGACACATTGCTTATATTACACTAACGTGATGGTAGTCAAAGACACATTGCTTATATTACACTAACGTGAAGAGGTCAAAAACACATTGCTCATATTACACTGACGTGATGGTGGTGAGAGACACATTGCTTACATTACACTAACGTGATGGTGGTCAAAGACACATTGCTTATATTACATTAACGTGATTGTGGTCAAAGACACATTGCTTATATTATACTAATGTGATTGTGGTCAACGACACATTGCTTATATTACACTAACTTGCTTGTGGTCAAAGACACATTGCTTATATTACACTAACGTGACGGTGGTCAAAGACACGTTGCTTAAATTACACTAACGTGATGATGGTCAAAGACACATTGCTTATATTATACTGACGTGATGGTGGTCAAAAACACATTGCTTATATTACACTAACGTGATGATGGTCAAAGACACATTGCTTATATTACACTGACGTGATGGTGGTCAAAGACACATTGCTTATATTACACTAACGTGATGATGGTCAAAGACACATTGCTTATATTACACTCAAGTGATGGTGGTCAGAGACACATTGTTTATATTACACTAACGTGATGATGGTCAAATACACATTGCTTATATTACACTAACGTGATGGTGGTCTAAGACACATTGCTTATATTACAATAACGTGATGGTGGTCAAAGTCACATTGCTTATATTACACCAACGTGATGGTGTACAAAGCCACATTGCTTATATTACACTAACGTGATGGTGGTCAAAGACACATTGCTTATATTACACTAACGTGACAGTGGTCAAAACACATTGCTCATATTACACTGACGTGATGGTGGTCAGAGACACATTGCTTACATTACACTAACGTTATGGTAGTCAAAGACACATTGCTTATATTACACAAACGTGATGGTGGTCAAAGACACATTGCTTATATTACACTAACGTGATTGTGGTCAAAGACGCATTGCTTATATTATACTAATGTGATTGTGGTCAACGACACATTGCTTATATTACACTAACTTGCTTGTGGTCAAATACACATTGCTTATATTACACTAACGTGACGGTGGTCAAAAACACATTGCTTATATTACACTGACGTGAGGGTGGTCAGAGACACATTGCTTTTATTACACTAACGTGATTGTGGTCAAAGACACATTGCTTATATTACACTAACGTGATTGTGGTCAAAGACACATTGCTTGTATTAAGCTGACGTGATGGTGGTCATAGACACATTGCTTATATTATACTACCATGATGGTGGTCAAAGACACGTTGCTTATATTACACTAACGGTATGGTGGTGAAAAACGCATTGCTAATATTACTCTGACGTGATGGTGGTCATAGACACATTGCTTTTATTACACTGACATGATGGTGGTCAAAGACATATTGCTTCTTTTCACTAACGAGATGGTGGTCAAAAACACATTGCTCATATTACACTACCGTGATGGTGGTCAAAAACACATTGCTTATATTACACTGACGTGAGGGTGGTCAGAGACACATTGCTTATATTACACTAACGTGATTGTGGTCAAAGACACATTGCTTATATTACACTAACGTGATTGTGGTCAAAGACACATTGCTTATATTACACTACCGTGATGGTGGTCAAAGACACATTGCTTATATTACACTAACGTGATGGTGGTCAAAAACACATTGCTCATATTACACTGACGTGATGGTGGTCAGAGACACATTGCTTAAATTACACTAACGTGATGGTGGTCAAAGACACATTGCTTATATTACACTAACGTGATTGTGGTCAAAGACACATTGCTTATATTATACTAATGTGATTGTGGTCAACGACACATTGCTTATATTACACTAACGTGCTTGTGGTCAAAGACACATTGCTTATATTACACTAACGTGACGGTGGTCAAAAACACATTGCTTATATTACACTGACGTGAGGGTGGTCAGAGACACATTGCTTATATTACACTAACGTGATGATGGTCAAAGACACATTGCTTATATTACACTAACGTGATGGTAGTCAAAGACACATTGCTTATATTACACTAACGTGATGATGGTCAAAGATACATTGTTTAAATTGCACTGACGTGATGGTGGTCAAAGACACGCTGCTTATATTACACTAACATGATAGTGGTCAAAGACACATTGCTTTTATTACATATACGTGATAGTGGTCAAAAACACATTGCTTATATTACACTAACGTGATGATGGTCAAAGACACATTGCTTATATTACACTAACGTGATGGTGGTCAAAGACACATTGCTTTTATTACACTAACGTGATGATGGTCAAAGACACATTGCTTATATTACACTCAAGTGGTGGTGGTCAAAGACACATTGCTTATATTACACTGACGTGATGGTAGTCAGAAACACATTGCTTATATTACACTAACGTGATGGTGGTCAAAAACACATTGCTTATATTACACCAACGTGATGGTGGTCAAAGACACATTGCTTATATTACACCAACGTGATGGCGGTCAAAGGCACATTGCTTATATTACACCAACGTGATGGTGGTCAAAGACACATTGCTTATATTACACTAACGTGATGATGGTCAAATACACATTGCTTATATTACACTAACGTGATGGTAGTCAAAGACACATTGCTTATATTACACTAACGTGATGATGGTCAAAGACACATTGCTTATATTATACTGACGTGATGGTGGTCAAAAACACATTGCTTATATTACACTAACGTGATAATGGTCAAAGACACATTGCTTATATTACACTAACGTGACGGTTGTCAAAGACACATTGCTTTTATTACACTAACGTGATGATGGTCAAAGACACATTGCTTATATTACACTAACGTGACGGTGGTCAAAAACACATTTCTTAAATTACACTGACGTGATGGTGGTCAGAGACACATTGCTTATATTACACTAACGTGATGGTGGTCTAAGACACATTGCTTATATTACACTAACGTGATGGTGGTCAAAGTCACATTGCTTATATTACACCAACGTGATGGTGGTCAAAGACACATTGCTTATATTGCACTAACGTGATGGTGGTCAAAGACAATTTGCTTATATTACACTAACGTGATTGTGGTCAAAGACACATTGCTTATATTATACTAATGTGATTGTGGTCAACGACACATTGCTTATATTACACTAACGTGCTTGTGGTCAAAGACACATTGCTTATATTACACTAACGTGACGGTGGTCAAAAACACATTGCTTATATTACACTGACGTGAGGGTGGTCAGAGACACATTGCTTTTATTACACTAACGTGATTGTGGTCAAAGACACATTGCTTATATTACACTAACGTGATTGTGGTCAAAGACACATTGCTCATAATATACTACCGTGATGGTGGTCAAAAGACACATTGCTCATATTACACTAACGTGATGATGGTCAAAGACACATTGCTTATATTACACTAAACGTGATTTGTGGTCAAAGACACATTTGCTTTGTATTAATCTGACGTGATGGTGGTCATAGACACATTGCTTATATTGAACTACCATGATGGTGGTCAAAGACACGTTGCTTTATATTACACTAACGGGAAGGTGGTGAAAAACGCATTGCTAATATTACTCTGACGTGATGGTGGTCATAGACACATTGCTTTTATTACACTGACATGATAGTGGTCAAAGACATATTGTTTATATTTCACTAACGTGATGGTGGTCAAAACACATTGCTTATATTACACTAACGTGATGGTGGTCAAAAACACATTGTTTATATTACACTGACGTGATGGTGGTCAAAGACACTTTGCTTATATTACACTGACGCGATGGTGTTCAAAGACACATTGCTTATATTACACTAACGTGACGGTGGTCAAAGACACATTGCTTATATTACACTAACGTGACAGTGGTCAAAAACACATTGCTTATATTACACTAACGTGATGGTAGTCAAAGACACATTGATTATATTACACTAACGTGATGGTGGTCAAAGACACATTGCTTATATTACACTAACGTGATTGTGGTCAAAGACACATTGCTTATATTATAATAATGTGATGGTGGTCAACGACACATTGCTTATATTACACTAACGTGCTTGTGGTCAAAGACACATTGCTTATATTACACTAACGTGACGGTGGTCAAAAACACATTGCTTATATTACACTGACGTGAGGGTGGTCAGAGACACATTGCTTTTATTACACTAACGTGATTGTGGTCAAAGACACATTGCTTATATTACACTAACGTGATTGTGGTCAAAGACACATTGCTTATAATATACTACCGTGATGGTGGTCAAAGACACATTGCTTATATTACACTAACGTGATGATGGTCAAAGACACATTGCTTATATTACACTAACGTGATTGTGGTCAAAGACACATTGCTTGTATTAAGCTGACGTGATGGTGGTCATAGACACATTGCTTATATTAAACTACCATGATGGTGGTCAAAGACACGTTGCTTATATTACACTAACGGGATGGTGGTGAAAAACGCATTGCTAATATTACTCTGACGTGATGGTGGTCATAGACACATTGCTTTTATTACACTGACATGATGGTGGTCAAAGACATATTGCTTATATTTCACTAACGTGATGGTGGTCAAACACACATTGCTCATATTACTCTAACGTGATGGTGGTCAAAAACACATTGCTTGTATTACTCTGACGTGATTGTGCTCATACACACTTTGCTTATATTATACTACCGTGATGGTGGTCAAACACACTGTGCTTATATTACCCCCACGTGATGGTGGTCAAACCCCTTTGCTTAATTTACCCTACCGGGAGGAGGGCCAAAAACCCTTGGCTAATTTAACCCTCATGAGCTGGTGGTCATAGAACTCTTGTCTACATTGGCTAACGTGATGCTGGTCTAGAACGCATTGCTTATATTACACAAACGTGATGTTGGTCACAGACGCATTGCTTATATTACACTAACGTGAAGGTGGTCAGAGACACATTGCTTATATTACACTAACGTGATGGTGGTCAAAGACACATTGCTTATATTGCACTAACGTGATGGTGGTCAGAGACATATTGCTTATATTATACTACCGTGATGGTGGTCAAAGGCACATTACTTATATTACACTAACGTGATGGTTGTCAAAGACACATCGCTTATATTACACTAACGTGATGCTGGTCAAAGACGCATTGCTTATATTACACTAACGTGATGGTGGTCAAAGACACATTGCTTATATTGCACTAACGTGAACGTGGTCAGAGACACATTGCTTATATTATACTACCGTGATGGTGTTCAAAGACAGATTACTTATATTACACTAACGTGATGGTGGTCAAAGACACATCGCTTATATTACACTGACGTGATGGTGGTCAAAGACAAATTGCTTATATTACACTAACGTGATGGTGGTCAAAGACGCATTGCTTATATTACTCTAACGTGATGGTGGTCAAAAACACATTGCTTATATTACAATAACGTGATGGTGGTCAAAGACACATTACTTATATTGCACTGACGTGATAGTGGTCAGAGACACATTGCTTATGTTACACTAACGTGATGTTGGTCAGAGACACATTGCTTATATTACACTAAAGTGATGCTGGTCAAAGACGCATTGTTTATATTACACTAACGTGATGTTGGTCAGAGACGCATTGCTTATATTACACTAACGTGATGCTGGTCAAAGACGCATTGCTTATATTACACTAACGTGATGCTGGTCAGAGACACATTGCTTATATTACACTAACGTGATGCTGGTCAAAGACGCATTGCTTATATTACCCTAACGTGATGTTGGTCAAAATCACATTGCTTATATTACACTGACGTGATGGTGGTCAGAGACACATTGCTTATATTACACTAACGTGATGGTGGTCAAAGACAAATTGCTTATATTACACTAACGTGATGGTGGTCAAAGACACATTACTTATATTACACTAACGTGATGGTGGTCAAAGACACATCGCTTATATTACACTGACGTGATGGTGGTCAAAGACACATTACTTATATTGCACTAACGTGATGGTGGTCAGAGACACATTGCTTATATTACACTAACGTGATGTTGATCAGAGACACATTGCTTATATTATACTAACGTGATGCTGGTCAAAGACGCATTGTTTATAATTACACTAACGTGATGTTGGTCAAAGACACATTGCTTATATTACACTAACGTGATGCTGGTCAAAGACGCATTGCTTATATTACACTAACGTGATGTTGGTCAGAAGACACATTGCTTATATTACACTGACGTGATTGTGGTCTAAGACGCATTGTTTATATTACACTCACGTGATGTTGGTCAGAGACGCATTGCTTATATTACACTAACGTGATGGTGGTCAAAGACGCATTGCTTATATTACACTAAAGTGATGTTGGTCAGAGACACATTGCTTATATTACACTAACGTGATGCTGGTCAAAGACGCATTGCTTATATTACACTAACGTGATGTTGGTCAGAGACGCATTGCTTATATTACACTAACGTGATGGTGGTCAAAGACAAATTGCTTATATTATACTAACGTGATGGTGGTCAAAAACACATTGCTTATATTACACTGACGTGATGGTGGTCAGAGACACATTGCTTATATTACACTAACGTGATGGTGGTCAAAAAAACATTGCTTATATTACACTAACGTGATGGTGGTCAAAGACACATTGCTTTTTTTGCACTAACGTGAAGGTGGTCAGAGACACATTGCTTATATTACACTGACGTGATGGTGGTCAAAGACACATTGCTTATATTGCACTAACGTGATGGTGGTCAGAGACATATTGCTTATATTACACTAACGTGATGTTGGTTAGATACACATTGCTTATATTACACTAACGTGATGCTGGTCAAAGACGCATTGTTTATAATTACACTAACGTGATGCTGGTCAAAGACAAATTCCTTATATTACACTGACGTGATACTGGTCAAAGACACATTGCTTATATTGCACTAACGTGATCGTGGTCAGAGACACATTACTTATATTACACTAACGTGATGGTGGTCAAAGACACATCGCTTATATTACACTGACGTGATGGTGGTCAAAGACAAATTGCTTATATTACACTAACGTGATGGTGGTCAAAGACGCATTGCTTATATTACATTAACGTGATGGTGGTCAAAAACACATTGCTTATATTACACTAACGTGATGGTGGTCAAAGACAAATTACTTATATTACATTAACGTGATGGTGGTCAAAAACACATTGCTTATATTACACTGACGTGATGGTGGTCAAAGACACATTGCTTATATTACACAAACGTGATGCTGGTCAAAGACGCATTGCTTATATTACACTAACGTGATGGTGGTCAAAGACACATTGCTTATATTACACAAACGTGATGGTGGTCAAAAAAAACATTGTTAATATTACACTAACGTGATGGTGGTCAAAGACACATTGCTTATATTGCACTAACGTGATGGTGGTCAGAGACACATTGCTTATATTACACTGACGTGATGGTGGTCAGAGACACATTGCTTATATTATACTACCGTGATGATGGTCAAAGACACATTGCTTATATTACACTAACGTGATGCTGGTCATAGACGCATTGCTTATATTACACTAACGTGATGTTGGTCAGAGACGCATTGCTTATATTACACTAACGTGATGGTGGTCAAAGACGCATTGCTTATATTACACTAAAGTGATGTTGGTCAGAGACACATTACTTATATTACACTAACGTGATGCTGGTCAAAGACGCATTGCTTATATTACACTAACGTGATGTTGGTCAGAGACGCATTGCTTATATTACACTAACGTGATGGTGGTCAAAATCACATTGCTTATATTACACTGACGTGATGGTGGTCAAACACACATTGCTCATATTACACTAACGTGATGGTGTTCAAAGACACATTGCTTATATTACACTAACGTGATGGTGGTCAGAGACACATTGCTTATATTACACTAACGTGATGGTGGTCAAAAAAACATTTCTTATATTACACTAACGTGATGCTGGTCAAAGACGCATTGCTTATATTACACTAACGTGATGGTGGTCAAAGACACATTGCTTATATTACAGTAACGTGATGGTGGTCAAAAAAACATTGCTTATTATACACTAAAGTGATGGTGGTCAAAGACACATTGCTTATATTGCACTAACGTGATGGTGGTCAGAGACACATTGCTTATATTACACTGACGTGATGGTGGTCAAAGACACATTGCTTATATTGCACTAACTAGATGGTGGTCAGAGACACATTGCTTATATTATACTACCGTGATGGTGGTCACAGATACATTGCTTATATTACACTAACGTGATGGTGGTCATAGACACATCGCTTATATTACACTGACGTGATGGTGATCAAAGACAAATTGCTTATATTGCACTAACATGATGGTGGTCATAGACACATTGCTTATATTACACTGACGTGATGTGGGTCAAAAACACATTGCTTATATTGCACTAACGTGATGGTGGTCAAAGACACATTGCTTATATTACACTAACGTGATGATGGTCAAAGACACATTGCTTATATTACACTAACGTGATTGTGGTCAAAGACACTTTACTTATATTACACTGACGTGATGGTGTCCAAAGACACATTGCTTATATTACATTAACGTGATGGTGGTAAAAGACACATTGCTTATATTACACTAACGTGATAGTGGTCAAAAACACATTGCTCATATTACACTGACGTGATGGTGGTCAAAGACACATTGCTTATATTACACTAACGTGATGGTGGTCAAAGACACATTGCTTATATTACACTAACGTGATGGTGGTCAAAAACACATTGCTTATATTACAATAACGTGATGGTGGTCAAAGACACATTACTTATATTGTACTAACGTGATGGTGGGCAGAGACACATTGCTTATATTACACTAACTTGCTTGTGGTCAAAGACACATTGCTTATATTACACTAACGTGACGGTGGTCAAAAACACATTGCTTATATTACACTGACGTGAGGGTGGTCAGAGACACATTGCTTTTATTACACTAACGTGATTGTGGTCAAAGACACATTGCTTATATTACACTAACGTGATTGTGGTCAAAGACACATTGCTTGTATTAAGCTGACGTGATGGTGGTCATAGACACATTGCTTATATTATACTACCATGATGGTGGTCAAAGACACGTTGCTTATATTACACTAACGGTATGGTGGTGAAAAACGCATTGCTAATATTACTCTGACGTGATGGTGGTCATAGACACATTGCTTTTATTACACTGACATGATGGTGGTCAAAGACATATTGCTTATATTTCACTAACGAGATGGTGGTCAAAAACACATTGCTCATATTACACTAACGTGATGGTGGTCAAAACACATTGCTTATATTACACTGACGTCATGGTGGTCAAAGACACGTTGCTTAAATTACACTAACGTGACGGTGGTCATTAACACATTGCTTATATTACACTAACGTGATGATGGTCAAAGACACATTGCTTATATTACACTAACGTGATGGAGGTCAAAGACACATTGCTTATATTACACTAACGTGATGGTGGTCAAAGACATATTGCTTATATTTCACTAACGTGATGGTGGTCAAAAACACATTGCTCATATTACACTAACGTGATGGTGGTCAAAAACACATTGCTTATATTACACTGACGTGATGGTGGTCAAAGACACTTTGCTTATATTACACTGACGCGATGGTGTCCAAAGACACATTGCTTATATTACACTAACGTGATGGTGGTCAAAGACACATTGCTTATATTACACTAACGTGACAGTGGTCAAAAACACATTGCTCATATTACACTGACGTGATGGTGGTCAGAGACACATTGCTTACATTACACTAACGTGATGGTAGTCAAAGACACATTGTTTATATTACACTAACGTGATGGTGGTCAAAGACACATTGCTTATATTACACTAACGTGATGGTGGTCAAAGGCACGTTGCTTACATTACACTAACGTGACGGCGGTCAAAAACACATTGCTTAAATTACACTGACGTGATGGTGGCCAGAGACACATTGCTTATATTACACTAACGTGATGGTTGTCTAAGACACATTGCTTATATTACACTAACGTGATGGTGGTCAAAGACACATTGCTTATATTACACCAACGTGATGGTGGTCAAAGACACATTGCTTATATTACACTAACGTGATGATGGTCAAAGACACATTGTTTATATTACACTAACGTGATAGTGGTCTAAGACACATTGCTTATATTACACTAACGTGATGGTGGTCAAAGACACATTGCTTATATTACACCAACGTGATGGTGGTCAAAAACACATTGCTTATATTACACAGACGTGATTATGGTCAAAGACACATTGCTTATATTACACTAACGTGATGATGGTCAAAGACACATTGCTTATATTATACTGACGTGATGGTGGTCAAAAACACATTGCTTATATTGCACTAATGTGATGATGGTCAAAGACACATTGCTTAT
This sequence comes from Saccoglossus kowalevskii, assembly GCF_000003605.2. Classification (NCBI taxonomy): domain Eukaryota; kingdom Metazoa; phylum Hemichordata; class Enteropneusta; family Harrimaniidae; genus Saccoglossus; species Saccoglossus kowalevskii. Next base: position 28,074 of record NW_003124564.1, read on the forward strand.
ATTACACTAACGTGATGGTGGTCAAAGACACATTCGTTTTATTACACTAACGTGATGATGGTCAAAGACACATTGCTTATATTACACTCAAGTGGTGGTGGTCAAAGACACATTTCTTATATTACACTGACGTGATGGTAGTCAGAAACACATTGCTTATATTACACTAACGTGATGGTGGTCAAAAACACATTGCTTATATTTACACCAACGTCATGGTGGTCAAAGACACATTGCTTATATTACACCAACGTGATGGTGGTCAAAGACACATTGCTTTATATTACACTAACGTGATGATGGTCAAATACACATTGCTTATATTACACTAACGTGATGGTAGTCAAAGACACATTGCTTATATTAAACTAACGTGATGATGGTCAAAGACACATTGCTTATATTATACTGACGTGATGGTGGTCAAAAACACATTGCTTATATTACACTAACGTGATGATGGTCAAAGACACATTGCTTATATTACACTAACGTGATGGTGGTCAAAGACACATTGCTTTTCTTAAACTAACGTGATGATGGTCAAAGACACATTGCTTATATTACACTCAAGTGGTGGTGGTCAAAGACACATTGCTTATATTACACTGACGTGATGGTAGTCAGAAACACATTGCTTATATTACACTAACGTGATGGTGGTCAAAAACACATTGCTTATATTACACTAACGTGACGGTGGTCAAAGACACATTGCTTATATTGCACTAACGTGATGATGGTCAAAGACACATTGCTTATATTACACTAACGTGACGGTGGTCAAAAACACATTGCTTTAAATTACACTGACGTGATGGTGGTCAGAGACACATTGCTTATATTACACTCAAGTGGTGGCGGTCAAAGACACATTGCTTATATTACACTGATGTGATGGTAGTCAGAAACACATTGCTTATATTACACTAACGTGATGGTGGTCAAAAACACATTGCTTATATTACACTAACGTGATTGTGGTCAAAGACACATTGCTTATAATATACTACCGTGATGGTTGTCAAAGACACTTTGCTTATATTACACTGACGCGATGGTGGTCAAAGACACATTGCTTATATTACACTAACGTGATTGTGGTCAAAGACACATTGCTTATATTAAACTACCATGATGGTGGTCAAAGACACGTTGCTTATATTACACTAACGGGATGGTGGTGAAAAACGCATTGCTAATATTACTCTGACGTGATGGTGGTCATAGACACATTGCTTTTATTACACTGACATGATGGTGGTCAAAGACATATTGCTTATATTTCACTAACGTGATGGTGGTCAAAAACACATTGCTCATATTACACTAACGTGATGGTGGTCAAAAACACATTGCTTATATTACACTGACGTGATGGTGGTCAAAGACACTTTGCTTATATTACACTGACGCGATGGTGTCCAAAGACACATTGCTTATATTACACTAACGTGACAGTGGTCAAAAACACATTGCTCTTATTACACTGACGTGATGGTGGTCAGAGACACATTGCTTACATTACACTAACGTGATGGTAGTCAAAGACACATTGCTTATATTACACTAACGTGATGGTGGTCAAAGACACATTGCTTATATTACACTAACGTGATTGTGGTCAAAGAAACATTGCTTATATTATACTAATGTGATTGTGGTCAACGACACATTGCTTATATTACACTAACGTGCTTGTGGTCATAGACACATTGCTTATATTACACTAACGTGACGGTGGTCAAAAACACATTGCTTATATTACACTGACGTGAGGGTGGTCAGAGACACATTGCTTTTATTACACTAACGTGATTGTGGTCAAAGACACATTGCTTATATTACACTAACGTGATGGTAGTCAAAGACACATTGCTTATATTACACTAACGTGATGGTGGTCAAAGACACATTGCTTATATTACACTAACGTGATGATGGTCAAAGACACATTGCTTATATTACCATAACGTGTTGGTGGTCAAAGACACATTGCTTATATTACACTAATGTGATGATGGTCAAAGACACATTGTTTATATTACACTCAAGTGTTGGTGGTCAGAGACACATTGCTTATATTACACTAACGTGATGGTGGTCTAAGACACATTGCTTATATTGCACTAACGTGATGGTGGTCAAAGTCACATTGCTTATATTACACCAACGTGATGGTGTCCAAAGACACATTGCTTATATTACACTAACGTGATGGTGGTCAAAGACACATTGCTTATATTACACTAACGTGACAGTGGTCAAAAACACATTGCTCATATTACACTGACGTGATGGTGGTCAGAGACACATTGCTTACATTACACTAACGTGATGGTAGTCAAAGACACATTGCTTATATTACACTAACGTGATGGTGGTCAAAGACACATTGCTTATATTACACAAACGTGATTGTGATCAAAGACACATTGCTTATATTATACTAATGTGATTGCGGTCAACGACACATTGCTTATATTACACTAACGTGCTTGTGGTCAAAGACACATTGCTTATATTACACTAACGTGACGGTGGTCAAAAACACATTGCTTATATTACACTGACGTGAGGGTGGTCAGAGACACATTGCTTTTATTACACAAACGTGATTGTGGTCAAAGACACATTGCTTATATTACACTAACGTGATTGTGGTCAAAGACACATTGCTTATAATATACTACCGTGATGGTGGTCAAAGACACATTGCTTATATTACACTAACGTGATGATGGTCAAAGACACATTGCTTATATTACACTAACGTGATGATGGTCAAAGACACATTGCTTATATTACACTAACGTGATTGTGGTCAAAGACACATTGCTTGTATTAAGCTGACGTGATGGTGGTCATAGACACATTGCTTATATTATACTACCATGATGGTGGTCAAAGACACGTTGCTTATATTACACTAACGGGATGGTGGTGAAAAACGCATTGCTAATATTACTCTGACGTGATGGTGGTCATAAACACATTGCTTTTATTACACTGACATGATGGTGGTCAAAGACATATGCTTATATTTCACTGACGAGATGTGTCAAACACAAATTGCTCATATTACACTAACGTGATGGTGGTCAAAAACACATTGCTTATATTACACTGACGTCATGGTGGTCAAAGACACGTTGCTTAAATTACACTAACGTGACGGTGGTCAAAAACACATTGCTTATATTACACCAACGTGATGGTGGTCAAAGACACATTGCTTATATTACACCAACGTGATGGTGGTCAACACACATTGCTTATATTACACTAACGTGATGATGGTCAAAGACGCATTGCTTATATTACACTAACGTGGTGGTAGTCAAAGACACATTGCTTATATTACACTAACGTGATGATGGTCAAAGACACATTGCTTATATTATACTGACGTAATGGTGGTCAAAAACACATTGCTTATATTACACTAACGTGATGATGGTCAAAGACACATTGCTTATATTACACTAACGTGATGGTGGTCAAAGACACATTGCTTATATTACACTAACGTGATGATGGTCAAAGACACATTGCTTATATTACACTCAAGTGATGGTGGTCAGAGGCACATTGTTTATATTACACTAACATGATGGTGGTCTAAGACACATTGCTTATATTACAATAACGTGATGGTGGTCAAAGTCACATTGCTTATATTACACCAACGTGATGGTGTCCAAAGACACATTGCTTATATTACACTAACGTGATTGTGGTCAAAGACACATTGCTTATAATATACTACCGTGATGGTGGTCAAAGACACATTGCTTATATTACACTAATGTGATGATGGTCAAAGACACATTGCTTATATTACACTAACGTGATGGTGGTCAAAGACACATTGCTTATATTACACTAACGTGATGGTGGTCAAAGACACATTGCTTATATTACACTAACGTGATGGTGGTCAAAGACACATTGCTTATATTACACCAACGTGATGGTGGTCAAAGACACATTGCTTATATTACACTAACGTGATGATGGTCAAAGACACATTCCTTATATTACACTAACGTGATAGTGGTCTAAGACACATTGCTTATATTACACTAACGTGATTGTGGTCAAAGACACATTGCTTATATTATACTAATGTGATTGTGGTCAAAGACACATTGCTTATATTACACCAACGTGATGGTGGTCAAAGACACATTGCTTATATTACACTAACGTGATGATAGTCAAAGACACATTGCTTATATTACACTAACGTGACGGTGATCAAAAACACATTGCTTAAATTACACTGACGTGATGGTGGTCAGAGACACATTGCTTATATTACACTAACGTGGTGGTGGTCAAAGACACATTGCTTATATTACACCAACGTGATGGTGGTCAAAGACACATTGCTTATATTACACTAACGTGATGATGGTCAAAGACACATTGCTTATATTATACTAATGTGATTGTGGTCAAAGACACATTGCTTATATTACACCAACGTGATGGTGGTCAAAGACACATTGCTTATATTACACTAACGTGATGGTGGTCAAAGTCACATTGCTTATATTACACTAACGTGACAGTGGTCAAAAACACATTGCTTATATTACACTGACGTGATGGTGGTCAGAGACACATTGCTTATATTACACAAACGTGATGGTGGTCAAAAAAACATTGCTTATATTACACTAACGTGATGGTGGTCAAAGACTCATTGCTTTTATTGCACTAACGTGTAGGTGGTCAGAGACACATTGCTTATATTACACTGACGTGATGGTGGTCAAAGACACATTGCTTATATTGCACTAACGTGATGGTGGTCAGAGACATATTGTTTATATTACACTAACGTGATGTTGGTTAGATACACATTGCTTATATTACACTAACGTGATGCTGGTCAAAGACGCATTGTTTATAATTACACTAACGTGATGCTGGTCAAAGACAAATTGCTTATATTACACTGACGTGATGGTGGTCAAAGACACATTGCTTATATTGCACTAACGTGATCGTGGTCAGAGACACATTACTTATATTACACTAACGTGATGGTGGTCAAAGACACATCGCTTATATTACACTGACGTGATGGTGGTCAAAGACAAATTGCTTATATTACACTAACGTGATGGTGGTCAAAGACGCATTGCTTATATTACATTAACGTGATGGTGGTCAAAAACACATTGCTTATTTTACAATAACGTGATGGTGGTCAAAGACACATTGCTTATATTGCACTAAACGTGATGGTGGTCAGAGACACATTGCTTATATTACACTACCGTGATGGTGGTCAAAGACACATTGCTTATATTACACTAACGTGATGGTGGGTCAAAAACACATTGCTTATATTACACTAACGTGATGGTGGTCAAAGACACATTGCTTATATTACACTAACGTGATGGTGGTCAAAAAAACATTGCTTATATTACACTAACGTGATGGTGGTCAAAAAAACATTGCTTATATTGCACCAACGTGGTGGTGGTCAGAGACACATTGCTTATATTACACTGACGTGATGGTGGTCAAAGACACATTGCTTATATTGCACTAACGTGATGGTGGTCAAAGACACATCGCTTATATTACACTGACGTGATGGTGGTCAAAGAAAAATTGCTTATATTACACTAACGTGATGGTGGTCTAAGACGCATTGCTTATATTACACTAACGTGATGGTGGTCAAAAACACATTGCTTCTATTACACTAACGTGATGGTGGGTCAGAGACACATTGCTTTATATTAACACTATCGTGA
>NW_003124568.1:0-35211 GCF_000003605.2 Saccoglossus kowalevskii
GTATGGGATACTGACCTGTCTTAATGTATGGGATACTGACCTGTCTTAATGTATGGGATACTGACCTGTCATAAATGTATGGAATACTGACCTGTCATAATTTATGTTATGTACTGACTTGTCATAATGTATGTTATACTGACCTGTCATAGTGTATAGGGTACTGACCTGTCTTAATGTATGGGATACTGACCTGTCTTAATGTATGGGATACTGACCTGTCTTAATGTATGGGATACTGACCTGTCATAATTATAGAATACTGACCTGTCATAATGTATGGGATACTCTCTTTTCTATGCATAGACTGATAGCAGAATAACTTGCCCTGCTCTCTCTTTTCACTGCATAGACTGATAGCAGAATAGCTTACCCTGCTCTCTCTTTTCACTGCATATACTGATAGCAGAATAACTTGCCCTGCTCTCTCTTTTCACTGCATATACTGATAGTAGAATAACTTGCCCTGCTCTCTCTTTTCACTGCATATACTGATAGTAGAATAACTTGCCCTGCTCTCTCTTTTCACTGCATATACTGATAGTAGAATAACTTGCCCTGCTCTCTCTTTTCACTGCATATACTGATAGCAGAATAACTTGCCCTGCTCTCTCTTTTCACTGCATATACTGATGGCAGAATAACTTGCCCTGCTCTCTCTTTTCTATGCATATACTGATAGCAGAATAACTTGCCCTGCTCTCTCTTTTCACTGCATATACTGATAGTAGAATAACTTGCCCTGCTCTCTCTTTTCACTGCATATACTGATAGTAGAATAACTTGCCCTGCTCTCTCTTTTCACTGCATATACTGATAGCAGAATAACTTGCCCTGCTCTCTCTTTTCACTGCATATACTGATAGTAGAATAACTTGCCCTGCTCTCTCTTTTCACTGCATATACTGATAGCAGAATAACTTGCCCTGCTCTCTCTTTTCACTGCATATACTGATGGTAGAATAACTTGCCCTGCTCTGTCTTTTCACTGCATATACTGATGGCAGAATAACTTGCCCTGCTCTCTCTTTTCACTGCATATACTGATAGCAGAAATAACTTGCCCTGCTCTCTCTTTTCACTGCATATACTGATAGCAGAATAACTTGCCCTGCTCTCTCTTTTCACTGCATATACTGATAGTAGAATAACTTGCCCTGCTCTCTCTTTTCACTGCATATACTGATAGTAGAATAACTTGCCCTGCTCTCTCTTTTCACTGCATATACTGATAGCAGAATAACTTGCCCTGCTCTCTCTTTTCACTGCATAGACTGATAGTAGAATAACTTGCCCTGCTCTCTCTTTTCACTGCATATACTGATAGCAGAATAACTTGCCCTGCTCTCTCTTCACTGCATAGACTGATAGTAGAATAACTTGCCCTGCTCTCTCTTTTGTCTGCATATACTGATAGTAGAATAACTTGCCCTGCTCTCTCTTTTCACTGCATAGACTGATAGTAGAATAACTTGCCCTGCTCTCTCTTTTCACTGCATATACTGATAGCAGAATAACTTGCCCTGCTCTCTCTTTTCACTGCATAGACTGATAGTAGAATAACTTGCCCTGCTCTCTCTTTTCACTGCATATACTGATAGCAGAATAACTTGCCCTGCTCTCTCTTTTCACTGCATAGACTGATAGTAGAATAACTTGCCCTGCTCACTCTTTTCACTGCATATACTGATAGCAGAATAACTTGCCCTGCTCTCTCTTTTCACTGCATAGACTGATAGTAGAATAACTTGCCCTGCTCTCTCTTTTCACTGCATAGACTGATAGCAGAATAACTTGCCCTACTCTCTCTTTTCACTGCATAGACTGATAGTAGAATAACTTGCCCTTCTCTCTCTTTTCTCTGCATATACTGATAGCAGAATAACTTGCCCTGCTCTCTCTTTTCACTGCATATACTGATAGCAGAATAACTTGCCCTGCTCACTCTTTTCACTGCATATACTGATAGTAGAATAACTTGCCCTGCTCTCTCTTTTCTCTGCATATACTGATAGCAGAATAACTTGCCCTGCTCTCTCTTTTCACTGCATAGACTGATAGTAGAATAACTTGCCCTGCTCTCTCTTTTCACTGCATATACTGATAGTAGAATAACTTGCCCTGCTCTCTCTTTTCTCTGCATATACTGATAGCAGAATAACTTGCCCTGCTCTCTCTTTTCACTGCATATACTGATAGTAGAATAACTTGCCCTGCTCTCTCTTTTCACTGCATATACTGATAGTAGAATAACTTGCCCTGCTCTCTCTTTTCACTGCATATACTGATAGTAGAATAACTTGCCCTGCTCTCTCTTTTCACTGCATATACTGATAGCAGAATAACTGGCCCTGCTCTTTCTTTTCTATGCATATACTGATGGCAGAATAACTTGCCCTGCTTTCTCTTTTCACTGCATATACTGATAGCAGAATAACTTGCCCTGCTCTCTCTTTTCACTGCATATACTGATAGCAGAATAACTTGCCCTGCTCTCTCTTTTCACTGCATATACTGATAGCAGAATAACTTGCCCTGCTCTCTCTTTTCACTGCATATACTGATAGCAGAATAACTTGCCCTGCTCTCTCTTTTCACTGCATATACTGATAGTAGAATAACTTGCCCTGCTCTCTCTTTTCACTGCATATACTGATAGTAGAATAACTTGCCCTGCTCTCTCTTTTCACTGCATATACTGATAGCAGAATAACTTGCCCTGCTCTCTCTTTTCTCTGCATATACTGATAGCAGAATAACTTGCCCTGCTTTCTCTTTTCACTGCATATACTGATAGCAGAATAACTTGCCCTGCTCTCTCTTTTCACTGCATAGACTGATAGTAGAATAACTTGCCCTGCTCTCTCTTTTCACTGCATATACTGATAGCAGAATAACTTGCCCTGCTCTCTCTTTTCACTGCATAGAGTGATAGTAGAATAACTTGCCCTGCTCTCTCTTTTCACTGCATAGACTGATAGCAGAATAACTTGCCCTGCTCTCTCTTTTCACTGCATATACTGATAGCAGAATAACTTGCCCTGCTCTCTCTTTTCACTGCATATACTGATAGCAGAATAACTTGCCCTGCTCTCTCTTTTCAATGCATATACTGATAATAGAATAACTTGCCCTGCTCTCTCTTTTCACTGCATATACTGATAGTAGAATAACTTGCCCTGCTCTCTCTTTTCACTGCATATACTGATAGTAGAATAACTTGCCCTGCTCTCTCTTTTCACTGCATATACTGATAGCAGAATAACTGGCCCTGCTCTTTCTTTTCTATGCATATACTGATGGCAGAATAACTTGCCCTGCTTTCTCTTTTCACTGCATATACTGATAGCAGAATAACTTGCCCTGCTCTCTCTTTTCACTGCATATACTGATAGCAGAATAACTTGCCCTGCTCTCTCTTTTCACTGCATATACTGATAGCAGAATAACTTGCCCTGCTCTCTCTTTTCACTGCATATACTGATAGCAGAATAACTTGCCCTGCTCTCTCTTTTCACTGCATATACTGATAGTAGAATAACTTGCCCTGCTCTCTCTTTTCACTGCATATACTGATAGTAGAATAACTTGCCCTGCTCTCTCTTTTCACTGCATATACTGATAGCAGAATAACTTGCCCTGCTCTCTCTTTTCACTGCATAGACTGATAGTAGAATAACTTGCCCTGCTCTCTCTTTTCACTGCATATACTGATAGCAGAATAACTTGCCCTGCTCTCTCTTCACTGCATAGACTGATAGTAGAATAACTTGCCCTGCTCTCTCTTTTGTCTGCATATACTGATAGTAGAATAACTTGCCCTGCTCTCTCTTTTCACTGCATATACTGATAGTAGAATAACTTGCCCTGCTCTCTCTTTTCACTGCATATACTGATAGCAGAATAACTTGCCCTGCTCTCTCTTTTCACTGCATATACTGATAGTAGAAAAAACTTGCCCTGCTCTCTCTCTTTCACTGCATATACTGATAGCAGAATAACTTGCGCCTGCTCTCTCTTTTTCACTGCATATACTGATAGTAGAATAACTTGCCCTGCTCTCTCTTTTCACTGCATATACTGATAGTAGAATAACTTGCCCTGCTCTCTCTTTTCACTGCATATACTGATAGTAGAATAACTTGCCCTGCTCTCTCTTTTCACTGCATATACTGATAGCAGAATAACTTGCCCTGCTCTCTCTTTTCACTGCATAGACTGATAGCAGAATAACTTGCCCTGCTCTCTCTTTTCACTGCATAGACTGATAGCAGAATAACTTGCCCTGCTCTCTCTTTTCATTGCATATACTGATAGCAGAATAACTTGCCCTGCTCTCTCTTTTCACTGCATATACTGATAGTAGAATAACTTGCCCTGCTCTCTTTTCTATGCATAAACTGATAGCAGAATAACTTGCCCTGCTCTCTCGTTACACTGCATATACTGATAGCAGAATAACTTGCCCTGCTCTGTCTTTTCTCTGCATATACTGATAGCAGAATAACTTGCCCTGCTCTCTCTTTTCACTGCATATACTGATAGCAGAATAACTTGCCCTGCTCTGTCTTTTCTCTGCATATACTGATAGCAGAATAACTTGCCCTGCTCTGTCTTTTCACTGCATATACTGATAGCAGAATAACTTGCCCTGCTCTCTCTTTTCACTGCATATACTGATAGTAGAATAACTTGCTCTGCTCTCTCTTTTCACTGCATATACTGATAGTAGAATAACTTGCCCTGCTCTCTCTTTTCACTGCATATACTGATAGCAGAATAACTTGCCCTGCTCTCTCTTTTCACTGCATAGACTGATAGTAGAATAACTTGCCCTGCTCTCTCTTTTGTCTGCATATACTGATAGCAGAATAACTTGCCCTGCTCTCTCTTTTCACTGCATAGACTGATAGTTGAATAACTTGCCCTGCTCTCTCTTTTCACTGCATATACTGATAGCAGAATAACTTGCCCTGCTCTCTCTTTTCACTGCATAGACTGATAGTAGAATAACTTGCCCTGCTCTCTCTTTTCACTGCATATACTGATAGCAGAATAACTTGCCCTGCTCTCTCTTTTCACTGCATAGACTGATAGTAGAATAACTTGCCCTGCTCACTCTTTTCACTGCATATACTGATAGCAGAATAACTTGCCCTGCTCTCTCTTTTCACTGCATAGACTGATAGTAGAATAACTTGCCCTGCTCTCTCTTTTCACTGCATATACTGATAGCAGAATAACTTGCCCTACTCTCTCTTTTCACTGCATAGACTGATAGTAGAATAACTTGCCCTTCTCTCTCTTTTCTCTGCATATACTGATAGCAGAATAACTTGCCCTGCTCTCTCTTTTCACTGCATATACTGATAGCAGAATAACTTGCCCTGCTCACTCTTTTCACTGCATATACTGATAGTAGAATAACTTGCCCTGCTCTCTCTTTTCTCTGCACATACTGATAGCAGAATAACTTGCCCTGCTCTCTCTTTTCACTGCATAGACTGATAGTAGAATAACTTGCCCTGCTCTCTCTTTTCACTGCATATACTGATAGTAGAATAACTTGCCCTGCTCTCTCTTTTCTCTGCATATACTGATAGCAGAATAACTTGCCCTGCTCTCTATTTTCACTGCATATACTGATAGCAGAATAACTTGCCCTGCTCTCTCTTTTCACTGCATAGACTGATAGTAGAATAACTTGCCCTGCTCTCTCTTTTCACTGCATATACTGATAGCAGAATAACTTGCCCTGCTCTCTCTTTTCACTGCATAGACTGATAGTAGAATAACTTGCCCTGCTCTCTCTTTTCACTGCATAGACTGATAGCAGAATAACTTGCCCTGCTCTCTCTTTTCACTGCATATACTGATAGCAGAATAACTTGCCCTGCTCTCTCTTTTCACTGCATATACTGATAGCAGAATAACTTGCCCTGCTCTCTCTTTTCAATGCATATACTGATAGTAGAATAACTTGCCCTGCTCTCTCTTTTCACTGCATATACTGATAGTAGAATAACTTGCCCTGCTCTCTCTTTTCACTGCATATACTGATAGTAGAATAACTTGCCCTGCTCTCTCTTTTCACTGCATATACTGATAGCAGAATAACTTGCCCTGCTCTCTCTTTTCACTGCATAGACTGATAGCAGAATAACTTGCCCTGCTCTCTCTTTTCACTGCATATACTGATAGTAGAATAACTTGCCCTGCTCTCTCTTTTCTATGCATATACTGATAGCAGAATAACTTGCCCTGCTCTCTCTTTTCACTGCATATACTGATAGTAGTATAACTTGCCCTGCTCTCTCTTTTCACTGCATATACTGATAGTAGAATAACTTGCCCTGCTCTCTCTTTTCACTGCATATACTGATAGCAGAATAACTTGCCCTGCTCTCTCTTTTCACTGCATATACTGATAGTAGAATAACTTGCCCTGATCTCTCTTTTCACTGCATATACTGATAGCAGAATAACTTGCCCTGCTCTCTCTTTTCACTGCATATACTGATAGTAGAATAACTTGCCCTGCTCTCTCTTTTCACTGCATAGACTGATAGCAGAATAACTTGCCCTGCTCTCTCTTTTCACTGCATATACTGATAGCAGAATAACTTGCCCTGCTCTCTCTTTTCACTGCATATACTGATAGTAGAATAACTTGCCCTGCTCTCTCTTTTCACTGCATAGACTGATAGCAAAATAACTTGCCCTGCTCTCTCTTTTCACTGCATATACTGATAGCAGAATACTTGCCCTGCTCTCTCTTTCACTGCTAATACTGATAGTAAAATAACTTGCCCTGCTCTCTCTTTCACTGCATATACTGATGGCAGAATAACTTGCCTGCTCTCTCTTTTCACTGCATATACTGATGGCAGAATAACTTGCCCTGCTCTCTCTTTTCACTGCATATACTGATGGCAGAATTACTTGCCCTGCTCTCTCTTTTCACTGCATATACTGATAGCAGAATAACTTGCCCTGCTCTCTCTTTTCACTGCATATACTGATGGCAGAATAACTTGCCCTGCTCTCTCTTTTCACTGCATATACTGATGGCAGAATTACTTGCCCTGCTCTCTCTTTTCACTGCATATACTGATAGCAGAATAACTTGCCCTGCTCTCTCTTTTCACTGCATATACTGATGGCAGAATAACTTGCCCTGCTCTCTCTTTTCACTGCATATACTGATGGCAGAATAACTTGCCCTGCTCTCTCTTTTCACTGCATATACTGATGGCAGAATAACTTGCCCTGCTCTCTCTTTTCACTGCATATACTGATGGCAGAATTACTTGCCCTGCTCTCTCTTTTCACTGCATATACTGATAGCAGAATAACTTGCCCTGCTCTCTCTTTTCACTGCATATACTGATGGCAGAATTACTTGCCCTGCTCTCTCTTTTCACTGCATATACTGATAGCAGAATAACTTGCCCTGCTCTCTCTTTTCACTGCATATACTGATGGCAGAATAACTTGCCCTGCTCTCTCTTTTCACTGCATATACTGATGGCAGAATAACTTGCCCTGCTCTCTCTTTTCACTGCATATACTGATGGCAGAATAACTTGCCCTGCTCTCTCTTTTCACTGCATATACTGATGGCAGAATAACTTGCCCTGCTCTCTCTTTTCACTGCATATACTGATAGCAGAATAACTTGCACTGCTCTCTCTTTTCACTGCATATACTGATAGTAGAATAACTTGCCATGCTCTCTCTTTTCACTGCATATACAGATAGCATAATAACTTGCCCTGCTCTCTCTTTTCACTGCATATACTGATAGCAGAATAACTTGCCCTGCTCTCTCTTTTCACTGCATATACTGATAGTAGAATAACTTGCCCTGCTCTCTCTTTTCACTGCATATACTGATAGTAGAATAACTTGCCCTGCTCTCTCTTTACACTGCATAGACTGATAGCAGAATAACTTGCCCTGCTCTCTCTTTTCACTGCATATACAGATAGCATAATAACTTGCCCTGCTCTCTCTTTTCACTGCATATACTGATAGCAGAATAACTTGCCCTGCTCTCTCTTTTCACTGCATATACTGATAGCAGAATAACTTGCCCTGCTCTCTCTCTTCACTGCATAGACTGATAGTAGAATAACTTGCCCTGCTCTCTCTTTTCTCTGCATATCCTGATAGCAGAATAACTTGCCCTGCTCTCTTTTTTCACTGCATAGACTGATAGTAGAATAACTTGCCCTGCTCTCTCTTTTCACTGCATATACTGATAGCAGAATAACTTGCCCTGCTCTCTCTTTTCACTGCATATACTGATAGTAGAATAACTTGCCCTGCTCTCTCTTTTCTCTGCATATACTGATAGCAGAATAACTTGCCCTGCTCTCTCTTTTCACTGCATAGACTGATAGTAGAATAACTTGCCCTGCTCTCTCTTTTCTCTGCATATACTGATAGCAGAATAACTTGCCCTGCTCTCTCTTTTCTCTGCATATACTGATAGCAGAATAACTTGCCCTGCTCTCTCTTTTCACTGCATATACTGATAGTAGAATAACTTGCCCTGCTCTCTCTTTTCACTGCATAGACTGATGGCAGAATAACTTGCCCTGCTCTCTCTTTTCACTGCATATACTGATAGTAGAATAACTTGCCCTGCTCTCTCTTTTCTATGCATATACTGGTGGCAGAATAACTTGCCCTGCTTTCTCTTTTCACTGCATATACTGATAGCAGAATAACTTGCCCTGCTCTCTCTTTTCACTGCATATACTGATAGCAGAATAACTAGCCCTGCTCTCTCTTTTCACTGCATATACTGATAGCAGAATAACTTGCCCTGCTCTCTCTTTTCACTGCATATACTGATAGCAGAATAACTTGCCCTGCTCTCTCTTTTCACTGCATATACTGATAGCAGAATAACTTGCCCTGCTCTCTCTTTTCACTGCATATACTGATTGTAGAATAACTTGCCCTGCTCTCTCTTTTCTCTGCATATACTGATAGCAGAATAACTTGCCCTGCTCTCTCTTTTCACTGCATAGACTGATGGCAGAATAACTTGCCCTGCTCTCTCTTTTCACTGCATATACTGATAGCAGAATAACTTGCCCTGCTCTCTCTTTTCACTGCATATACTGATAGTAGAATAACTTGCCCTGCTCTCTCTTTTCACTGCATATACTGATAGCAGAATAACTTGCCCTGCTCTCTCTTTTCACTGCATATACTGATAGTAGAATAACTTGCCCTGCTCTCTCTTTTCACTGCATATACTGATAGCAGAATAACTTGCCCTGCTCTCTATTTTCACTGAATATACTGATAGTAGAATAACTTGCCCTGCTCTCTCTTTTCACTGTATATACTGTTGGCAGAATAACTTGCCCTGCTCTCTCTTTTCACTGCATATACTGATGGCAGAATAACTTGCCCTGCTCTCTCTTTTCACTGCATATACTGATGGCAGAATAACTTGCCCTGCTCTCTCTTTTCACTGCATATACTGATGGCAGAATAACTTGCCCTGCTCTCTCTTTTCACTGCATATACTGATAGTAGAATAACTTGCCTGCTCTCTCTTTCACTGCATATACTGATAGCAGAATAACTGGCCCTGCTCTTTCTTTTCACTGCATATACTGATAGCAGAATAACTTGCCCTGCTCTCTCTTTTCAATGCATATACTGATGGCAGAATAACTTGCCCTGCTCTCGCTTTTCTATGCATATACTGATAGCAGAATAACTTGCCCTGCTCTCTCTTTTCACTGCATATACTGATAGTAGAATAACTTGCCCTGCTCTCTCTTTTCACTGCATATACTGATAGTAGAATAACTTGCCCTGCTCTCTCTTTTCTATGCATAGACTGATGGCAGAATAACTTGCCCTGCTCTCTCTTTTCACTGCATATACTGATAGCAGAATAAATTGCCCTGCTCTCTCTTTTCACTGCATAGACTGATAGCAGAATAACTTGCCCTGCTCTCTCTTTTCACTGCATATACTGATAGTAGAATAACTTGCCCTGCTCTCTCTTTTCACTGCATAGACTGATAGCAGAATAACTTGCCCTGCTCTCTTTTTTCATTGCATATACTGATAGCAGAATAACTTGCCATGCTCTCTCTTTTCACTGCATATACTGATAGTAGAATAACTTGCCCTGCTCTCTCTTTTCTATGCATAAACTGATAGCAGAATAACTTGCCCTGCTCTCTCTTTACACTGCATATACTGATAGCAGAATAACTTGCCCTGCTCTGTCTTTTCTCTGCATATACTGATAGCAGAATAACTTGCCCTGCTCTCTCTTTTCACTGCATATACTGATAGCAGAATAACTTGCCCTGCTCTGTCTTTTCTCTGCATATACTGATAGCAGAATAACTTGCCCTGCTCTCTCTTTTCACTGCATATACTGATAGCAGAATAACTTGCCCTGCTCTCTCTTTTCACTGCATAGACTGATAGTAGAATAACTTGCCCTGCTCTCTCTTTTCACTGCATATACTGATAGCAGAATAACTTGCCCTGCTCTCTCTTTTCACTGCATAGACTGATAGTAGAATAACTTGCCCTGCTCTCTCTTTTCACTGCATAGACTGATAGCAGAATAACTTGCCCTGCTCTCTCTTTTCACTGCATATACTGATAGCAGAATAACTTGCCCTGCTCTCTCTTTTCACTGCATATACTGATAGCAGAATAACTTGCCCTGCTTTCTCTTTTCAATGCATATACTGATAGTAGAATAACTTGCCCTGCTCTCTCTTTTCACTGCATATACTGATAGTAGAATAACTTGCCCTGCTCTCTCTTTTCACTGCATATACTGATAGCAGAATAACTTGCCCTGCTCTCTCTTTTCACTGCATATACTGATAGCAGAATAACTTGCCCTGCTCTCTCTTTTCACTGCATATACTGATAGTAGAATAACTTGCCCTGCTCTCTCTTTTCACTGCATATACTGATAGCAGAATAACTTGCCCTGCTCTCTCTTTTCACTGCATATACTGATAGCAGAATAACTTGCCCTGCTCTCTCTTTTCACTGCATATACTGATAGCAGAATAACTTGCCCTGCTCTCTCTTTTCACTGCATATACTGATAGCAGAATAACTTGCCCTGCTCTCTCTTTTCACTGCATATACTGATAGTAGAATAACTTGCCCTGCTCTCTCTTTTCACTGCATATACTGATAGTAGAATAACTTGCCCTGCTCTCTCTTTTCTATGCATATACTGATAGCAGAATAACTTGCCCTGCTCTCTCTTTTCACTGCATATACTGATAGTAGTATAACTTGCCCTGCTCTCTCTTTTCACTGCATATACTGATAGTAGAATAACTTGCCCTGCTCTCTCTTTTCACTGCATATACTGATAGCAGAATAACTTGCCCTGCTCTCTCTTTTCACTGCATATACTGATAGTAGAATAACTTGCCCTGCTCTCTCTTTTCACTGCATATACTGATAGCAGAATAACTTGCCCTGCTCTCTCTTTTCACTGCATATACTGATAGTAGAATAACTTGCCCTGCTCTGTCTTTTCACTGCATATACTGATGGCAGAATAACTTGCCCTGCTCTCTCTTTTCACTGCATATACTGATAGCAGAATAACTTGCCCTGCTCTCTCTTTTCACTGCATATACTGATAGTAGAATAACTTGCCCAGCTCTCTCTTTTCACTGCATATACTGATAGCAGAATAACTTGCCCTGCTCTCTCTTTTCACTGCATATACTGATAGTAGAATAACTTGCCCTGCTCTCTCTTTTCACTGCATAGACTGATAGCAGAATAACTTGCCCTGCTCTCTCTTTTCACTGCATATACTGATAGCAGAATAACTTGCCCTGCTCTCTCTTTTCACTGCATATACTGATAGTAGAATAACTTGCCCTGCTCTCTCTTTTCACTGCATAGACTGATAGCAAAATAACTTGCCCTGCTCTCTCTTTTCACTGCATATACTGATAGTAGAATAACTTGCCCTGCTCTCTCTTTTCACTGCATATACTGATAGTAGAATAACTTGCCCTGCTCTCTCTTTTCACTGCATATACTGATAGCAGAATAACTTGCCCTGCTCTCTCTTTTCACTGCATATACTGATAGCAGAATAACTTGCCCTGCTCTCTCTTTTCACTGCATATACTGATAGTAGAATAACTTGCCCTGCTCTCTCTTTTCACTGCATATACTGATAGCAGAATAACTTGCCCTGCTCTCTCTTTTCACTGCATATACTGATAGTAGAATAACTTGCCCTGCTCTCTCTTTTCTATGCATAGACTGACGGCAGAATAAGTTGCCCTGCTCTCTCTTTTCACTGCATATACTGATAGCAGAATAAATTGCCCTGCTCTCTCTTTTCACTGCATAGACTGATAGCAGAATAACTTGCCCTGCTCTCTCTTTTCACTGCATATACTGATAGTAGAATAACTTGCCCTGCTCTCTCTTTTCACTGCATAGACTGATAGCAGAATAACTTGCCCTGCTCTCTCTTTTCATTGCATATACTGATAGCAGAATAACTTGCCCTGCTCTCTCTTTTCACTGCATATACTGATAGTAGAATAACTTGCCCTGCTCTCTCTTTTCACTGCATAGACTGATAGCAAAATAACTTGCCCTGCTCTCTCTTTTCACTGCATATACTGATAGTAGAATAACTTGCCCTGCTCTCTCTTTTCACTGCATATACTGATAGTAGAATAACTTGCCCTGCTCTCTCTTTTCACTGCATATACTGATAGCAGAATAACTTGCCCTGCTCTCTCTTTTCACTGCATATACTGATAGCAGAATAACTTGCCTTGCTCTCTCTTTTCACTGCATATACTGATAGTAGAATAACTTGCCCTGCTCTCTCTTTTCACTGCATATACTGATAGTAGAATAACTTGCCCTGCTCTCTCTTTTCACTGCATATACTGATAGTAGAATAACTTGCCCTGCTCTCTCTTTTCTATGCATAGACTGATGGCAGAATAAGTTGCCCTGCTCTCTCTTTTCACTGCATATACTGATAGCAGAATAAATTGCCCTGCTCTCTCTTTTCACTGCATAGACTGATAGCAGAATAACTTGCCCTGCTCTCTCTTTTCACTGCATATACTGATAGTAGAATAACTTGCCCTGCTCTCTCTTTTCACTGCATAGACTGATAGCAGAATAACTTGCCCTGCTCTCTCTTTTCATTGCATATACTGATAGCAGAATAACTTGCCCTGCTCTCTCTTTTCACTGCATATACTGATAGTAGAATAACTTGCCCTGCTCTCTTTTCTATGCATAAACTGATAGCAGAATAACTTGCCCTGCTCTCTCGTTACACTGCATATACTGATAGCAGAATAACTTGCCCTGCTCTGTCTTTTCTCTGCATATACTGATAGCAGAATAACTTGCCCTGCTCTCTCTTTTCACTGCATATACTGATAGCAGAATAACTTGCCCTGCTCTGTCTTTTCTCTGCATATACTGATAGCAGAATAACTTGCCCTGCTCTGTCTTTTCACTGCATATACTGATAGCAGAATAACTTGCCCTGCTCTCTCTTTTCACTGCATATACTGATAGTAGAATAACTTGCTCTGCTCTCTCTTTTCACTGCATATACTGATAGTAGAATAACTTGCCCTGCTCTCTCTTTTCACTGCATATACTGATAGCAGAATAACTTGCCCTGCTCTCTCTTTTCACTGCATAGACTGATAGTAGAATAACTTGCCCTGCTCTCTCTTTTGTCTGCATATACTGATAGCAGAATAACTTGCCCTGCTCTCTCTTTTCACTGCATAGACTGATAGTTGAATAACTTGCCCTGCTCTCTCTTTTCACTGCATATACTGATAGCAGAATAACTTGCCCTGCTCTCTCTTTTCACTGCATACACTGATAGTAGAATAACTTGCCCTGCTCTCTCTTTTCACTGCATATACTGATAGCAGAATAACTTGCCCTGCTCTCTCTTTTCACTGCATAGACTGATAGTAGAATAACAAGCCCTGCTCACTCTTTTCACTGCATATACTGATAGCAGAATAACTTGCCCTGCTCTCTCTTTTCACTGCATAGACTGATAGTAGAATAACTTGCCCTGCTCTCTCTTTTCACTGCATATACTGATAGCAGAATAACTTGCCCTGCTCTCTCTTTTCACTGCATATACTGATAGCAGAATAACTTGCCCTGCTCACTCTTTTCACTGCATATACTGATAGTAGAATAACTTGCCCTGCTCTCTCTTTTCTCTGCATATACTGATAGCAGAATAACTTGCCCTGCACTCTCTTTTCACTGCATAGACTGATAGTAGAATAACTTGCCCTGCTCTCTCTTTTCACTGCATATACTGATAGTAGAATAACTTGCCCTGCTCTCTCTTTTCTCTGCATATACTGATAGCAGAATAACTTGCCCTGCTCTCTCTTTTCACTGCATATACTGATAGCAGAATAACTTGCCCTGCTCTCTCTTTTCACTGCATAGACTGATAGTAGAATAACTTGCCCTGCTCTCTCTTTTCACTGCATATACTGATAGCAGAATAACTTGCCCTGCTCTCTCTTTTCACTGCATAGACTGATAGTAGAATAACTTGCCCTGCTCTCTCTTTTCACTGCATAGACTGATAGCAGAATAACTTGCCCTGCTCTCTCTTTTCACTGCATATACTGATAGCAGAATAACTTGCCCTGCTCTCTCTTTTCACTGCATAGACTGATAGTAGAATAACTTGCCCTGCTCTCTCTTTTGTCTGCATATACTGATAGCAGAATAACTTGCCCTGCTCTCTCTTTTCACTGCATAGACTGATAGTAGAATAACTTGCCCTGCTGTAACTTTTCACTGCATATACTGATAGCAGAATAACTTGCCCTGCTCTCTCTTTTCACTGCATAGACTGATAGCAGAATAACTTGCCCTGCTCTCTCTTTTCACTGCATAGACTGATAGTAGAATATCTTGCCCTGCTCTAACTTTTCACTGCATATACTGATAGCAGAATAACTTGCCCTGCTCTCTCTTTTCACTGCATAGACTGACAGTAGAATAACTTGCCCTGCTCTAACTTTTCACTGCATATACTGATAGCAGAATAACTTGCCCTGCTCTCTCTTTTCACTGCATATACTGATAGCAGAATAACTTGCCCTGCTCTCTCTTTTCACTGCATAGACTGATAGTAGAATAACTTGCCCTGCTCTCTCTTTTCACTGCATATACTGATAGCAGAATAACTTGCCCTGCTCTCTCTTTTCACTGCATAGACTGATAGTAGAATAACTTGCCCTGCTCTCTCTTTTCACTGCATAGACTGATAGTAGAATAACTTGCCCTGCTCTCTCTTTTCACTGCATAGACTGATAGTAGAATAACTTGCCCTGCTCTCTCTTTTCACTGCATATACTGATAGTAGAATAACTTGCCCTTCTCTCCCTTTTCTCTGCATATACTGATAGCAGAATAACTTGCCCTGCTCTCTCTTTTCACTGCATATACTGATAGCAGAATAACTTGCCCTGCTCTCTCTTTTCACTGCATAGACTGATAGTAGAATAACTTGCCCTGCTCTCTCTTTTCACTGCATATACTGATAGCAGAATAACTTGCCCTGCTTTCTCTTTTCACTGCATAGACTGATAGTAGAATAACTTGCCCTGCTCTCTCTTTTCACTGCATATACTGATAGCAGAATAACTTGCCCTGCTCTCTCTTTTCACTGCATATACTGATAGTAGAATAACTTGCCCTGCTCTCTCTTTTCTCTGCATATACTGATAGCAGTATAACTTGCCCTGCTCTCTCTTTTCACTGCATATACTGATAGCAGAATAACTTGCCCTGCTCACTCTTTTCACTGCATATACTGATAGTAGAATAACTTGCCCTGCTCTCTCTTTTCTCTGCATATACTGATAGCAGAATAACTTGCCCTGCTCTCTCTTTTCACTGCATAGACTGATAGTAGAATAACTTGCCCTGCTCTCTCTTTTCACTGCATATACTGATAGTAGAATAACTTGCCCTGCTCTCTCTTTTCTCTGCATATACTGATAGCAGAATAACTTGCCCTGCTCTCTCTTTTCACTGCATATACTGATAGCAGAATAACTTGCCCTGCTCTCTCTTTTCACTGCATAGACTGATAGTAGAATAACTTGCCCTGCTCTCTCTTTTCACTGCATATACTGATAGCAGAATAACTTGCCCTGCTCTCTCTTTTCACTGCATAGACTGATAGTAGAATAACTTGCCCTGCTCTCTCTTTTCACTGCATAGACTGATAGCAGAATAACTTGCCCTGCTCTCTCTTTTCACTGCATATACTGATAGCAGAATAACTTGCCCTGCTCTCTCTTTTCACTGCATATACTGATAGCAGAATAACTTGCCCTGCTCTCTCTTTTCAATGCATATACTGATAGTAGAATAACTTGCCCTGCTCTCTCTTTTCACTGCATATACTGATGGCAGAATAACTTGCCCTGCTTTCTCTTTTCACTGCATATACTGATAGCAGAATAACTTGCCCTGCTCTCTCTTTTCACTGCATATACTGATAGCAGAATAACTTGCCCTGCTCTCTCTTTTCACTGCATAGACTGATAGTAGAATAACTTGCCCTGCTCTCTCTTTTCACTGCATAGACTGATAGCAGAATAACTTGCCCTGCTCTCTCTTTCACTGCATATACTGATGGCAGAATAACTTGCCTGCTCTCTCTTTTCACTGCATATACTGATGGCAGAATAACTTGCCCTGCTCTCTCTTTTCACTGCATATACTGAGGGCAGAATAACTTACCCTGCTCTCTCTTTTCACTGCATATACTGATGGCAGAATAACTTGCCCCGCTCTCTCTTTTCACTGCATATACTGATAGCAGAATAACTTGCACTGCCCTCTCTTTTCACTGCATATACTGATAGCAGAATAACTTGCCCTGCTCTCTCTTTTCACTGCGTATACAGATAGCAGAATAACTTGCCCTGCTCTCTCTTTTCACTGCATATACTGAGGGCAGAATAACTTACCCTGCTCTCTCTTTTCACTGCATATACTGATAGCAGAATAACTTGCCCTGCTCTCTCTTTTCACTGCATATACTGATAGTAGAATAACTTGCCCTGCTATCTCTTTTCACTGCATATACTGATAGCAGAATAACTTGCCCTGCTCTCTCTTTTCACTGCATATACTGATAGCAGAATAACTTGCCCTGCTCTCTCTTTTCACTGCATAGACTGATAGTAGAATAACTTGCCCTGCTCTCTCTTTTCTCTGCATATACTGATAGTAGAATAACTTGCCCTGCTATCTCTTTTCACTGCATATACTGATAGCAGAATAACTTGCCCTGCTATCTCTTTTCACTGCATATACTGATGGCAGAATAACTTGCCCTGCTCTCTCTTTTCACTGCATAGACTGATAGTAGAATAACTTGCCCTGCTCTCTCTTTTCTCTGCATATACTGATGGCAAAATAACTTGCCCTGCTCTCTCTTTTCACTGCATATACTGATAGCAGAATAACTTGCCCTGCTCTCTCTTTTCACTGCATAGACTGATAGCAGAATAACTTGCCCTGCTCTCTCTTTTCACTGCATATACTGATAGTAGAATAACTTGCCCTGCTCTCTCTTTTCACTGCATATACTGATAGCAGAATAACTTGCCCTGCTCTCTCTTTTCACTGCATATACTGATAGCAGAATAACTTGCCCTGCTCTGTCTTTTCACTGCATATACTGATAGCAGAATAACTTGCCCTGCTCTCTCTTTTCACTGCATATACTGATGGCAGAATAACTTGCCCTGCTCTCTCTTTTCACTGCATATACTGATAGTAGAATAACTTGCCCTGCTCTCTCTTTTCTCTGCATATACTGATGGCAAAATAACTTGCCCTGCTCTCTCTTTTCACTGCATATACTGATAGCAGAATAACTTGCCCTGCTCTCTCTTTTCACTGCATATACTGATGGCAGAATAACTTGCCCTGCTCTCTCTTTTCACTGCATATACTGATAGTAGAATAACTTGCCCTGCTCTCTCTTTTCTCTGCATATACTGATGGCAAAATAACTTGCCCTGCTCTCTCTTTTCACTGCATATACTGATGGCAGAATAACTTGCCCTGCTCTCTCTTTTCACTGCATATACTGATAGCAGAATATCTTGCCCTGCTCTCCCTTTTCTCTGCATATACTGATAGCAGAATAACTTGCCCTGCTCTCTCTTTTCACTGCATATACTGATGGCAGAATAACTTGCCCTGCTCTCTCTTTTCACTGCATATACTGATAGTAGAATAACTTGCCCTGCTCTCTCTTTTCACTGCATATACTGATAGTAGAATAACTTGCCCTGCTCTCTCTTTTCACTGCATATACTGATAGTAGAATAACTTGCCTTGCTCTCTCTTTTCACTGCATATACTGATAGTAGAATAACTTGCCCTGCTCTCTCTTTTTTATGCATAGACTGATGGCAGAATAACTTGCCCTGCTCTCTCTTTTCACTGCATATACTGATAGTAGAATAACTTGCCCTGCTCTCTCTTTTCTCTGCATATACTGATAGCAGAATAACTTGCCCTGCTCTCTCTTTTCACTGCATATACTGATAGTAGAATAACTTTCCCTGCTCTCTCTTTTCACTGCATATACTGATAGTAGAATAACTTGCCCTGCTCTCTCTTTTCACTGCATATACTGATAGTAGAATAACTTGCCCTGCTCTCTCTTTTCACTACATATACTGATAGTAGAATAACTTGCCCTGCTCTCTCTTTTCACTGCATATACTGATAGCAGAATAACTTGCCCTGCTCTCTCTTTTCACTGCATATACTGATAGCAGAATAACTTGCCCTGCTCTCTCTTTTCACTGCATAGACTGATAGTAGAATAACTTGCCCTGCTCTCTCTTTTCACTGCATATACTGATAGTAGAATAACTTGCCTTGCTCTCTCTTTTTCATGCATAGACTGATGGCAGAATAACTTGCCCTGCTCTCTCTTTTCACTGCATATACTGATAGTAGAATAACTTGCCCTGCTCTCTCTTTTCACTGCATATACTGATAGCAGAATAACTTGCCCTGCTCTCTCTTTTCACTGCATATACTGATAGTAGAATAACTTGCCCTGCTCTCTCTCTTTTATGCATATACTGATAGTAGAATAACTTGCCCTGCTCTCTCTTTTCACTGCATATACTGATAGTAGAATAACTTGCCTTGCTCTCTCTTTTTCATGCATAGACTGATGGCAGAATAACTTGCCCTGCTATCTCTTTTCACTGCATATTCTGATAGCAGAATAACTTGCCCTGCTCTCTCTTTTCACTGCATAGACTGATAGTAGAATAACTTGCCCTGCTCTCTCTTTTCACTGCATATACTGATAGTAGAATAACTTGCCCTGCTCACTCTTTTCACTACATATACTGATAGTAGAATAACTTGCCCTGCTCTCTCTTTTCACTGCATATACTGATAGCAGAATAACTTGCCCTGCTCTCTCTTTTCACTGCATATACTGATAGCAGAATAACTTGCCCTGCTCTCTCTTTTCACTGCATAGACTGATAGTAGAATAACTTGCCCTGCTCTCTCTTTTCACTGCGTATACTGATAGCAGAATAACTTGCCCTGCTCTCTCTTTTCACTGCATAGACTGATAGCAGAATAACTTGCCCTGCTCTCTCTTTTCACTGCATATTCTGATAGCAGAATAACTTGCCCTGCTCTCTCTTTTCACTGCATAGACTGATAGCAGAATAACTTGCCCTGTTCTCTCTTTTCACTGCATATACTGATAGTAGAATAACTGGCCCTGCTCTCTCTTTTCACTGCATATACTGATAGTAGAATAACTTGCCCTGCTCTCTCTCTTTTCACTGCATATACTGATAGCAGAATAACTTGCCCTGCTCTCTCTTTTTTATGCATAGACTGATGGCAGAATAACTTGCCCTGCTCTCTCTTTTCACTGCATATACTGATAGTAGAATAACTTGCCCTGCTCTCTCTTTTCACTGCATATACTGATAGTAGAATAACTTGCCCTGCTCTCTCTTTTCACTGCATATACTGATAGTAGAATAACTTGCCCTGCTCTCTCTTTTCACTGCATATACTGATAGCAGGATAACTTGCCGTGCTCTCTCTTTTCACTGCATATACTGATAGCAGAATAACTTGCCCTGTTCTCTCTTTTCACTGCATATACTGATAGTAGAATAACTGGCCCTGCTCTCTCTTTTCACTGCATATACTGATAGCAGAATAACTTGCCCTGCTCTCTCTTTTCACTGCATATACTGATAGCAGAATAACTTGCCCTGCTCTCTCTTTTCTATGCATAGACTGATGGCAGAATAACTTGCCCTGCTCTCTCTTTTCTATGCATAGACTGATGGCAGAATAACTTGCCCTGCTCTCTCTTTTCACTGCATATACTGATAGTAGAATAACTTGCCCTGCTCTCTCTTTTCACTGCATATACTGATAGTAGAATAACTTGCCCTGCTCTCTCTTTTCACTGCATATACTGATAGTAGAATAACTTGCCCTGCTCTCTCTTTTCACTGCATATACTGATAGTAGAATAACTTGCCCTGCTCTCTCTTTTCACTGCATATACTGATAGTAGAATAACTTGCCCTGCTCTCTCTTTTCTATGCATAGACTGATGGCAGAATAACTTGCCCTGCTCTCTCTTTTCTATGCATAGACTGATGGCAGAATAACTTGCCCTGCTCTCTCTTTTCACTGCATATACTGATGGCAGAATAACTTGCCCTGCTCTCTCTTTTCACTGCATATACTGATGGCAGAATAACTTGCCCTGCTCTCTCTTTTCACTGCATATACTGATAGCAGAATAACTTGCCCTGCTCTGTCTTTTCTCTGCATATACTGATAGCAGAATAACTTGCCCTGCTCTCTCTTTTCACTGCATATACTGATAGTAGAATAACTTGCCCTGCTCTCTCTTTTCACTGCATATACTGATAGCAGAATAACTTGCCCTGCTCTCTTTTCACTGCATAGACTGATAGCAGAATAACTTGCCCTGCTCTCTCTTTTCACTGCATATACTGATAGTAGAATAACTTGCCCTGCTCTCTCTTTTCACTGCATAGACTGATAGTAGAATAACTTGCCCTGCTCTTTCTTTTCACTGCATATACTGATAGCAGAATAACTTGCCCTGCTCTCTCTTTTCTATGCACAGACTGATAGCAGAATAACTTGCCCTGCTCTCTCTTTTCACTGCATATACTGATAGCAAATAACTTGCCCTGCTCTCTCTTTTCACTGCATATACTGATAGTACAATAACTTGCCCTGCTCTCTCTTTTCACTGCATATACTGATAGCAGAATAACTTGCCCTGCTCTCTCTTTTCACTGCATATACTGATAGTAGAATAACTTGCCCTGCTCTCTCTTTTCACTGCATATACTGATAGCAGAATAACTTGCCCTACTCTCTCTTTTCACTGCATAGACTGATAGTAGAATAACTTGCCCTTCTCTCTCTTTTCTCTGCATATACTGATAGCAGAATAACTTGCCCTGCTCTCTCTTTTCACTGCATATACTGATAGCAGAATAACTTGCCCTGCTCACTCTTTTCACTGCATATACTGATAGTAGAATAACTTGCCCTGCTCTCTCTTTTCTCTGCATATACTGATAGCAGAATAACTTGCCCTGCTCTCTCTTTTCACTGCATAGACTGATAGTAGAATAACTTGCCCTGCTCTCTCTTTTCACTGCATATACTGATAGCAGAATAACTTGCCCTGCTCTCTCTTTTCTCTGCATATACTGATAGTAGAATAACTTGCCCTGCTCTCTCTTTTGTCTGCATATACTGATAGCAGAATAACTTGACCTGCTCTCTCTTTTCACTGCATATACTGATAGTAGAATAACTTGCCCTGCTCTCTCTTTTCACTGCATATACTGATAGCAGAATAACTTGCCCTGCTCTCTCTTTTCACTGCATATACTGATAGTAGAATAACTTGCCCTGCTCTCTCTTTTCACTGCATAGACTGATAGTAGAATAACTTGCCCTGCTCTCTCTTTTCACTGCATATACTGATAGCAGAATAACTTGCCCTGCTCTCTCTTTTCACTGCATATACTGATAGTAGAATAACTTGCCCTGCTCTCTCTTTTCACTGCATATACTGATAGCAGAATAACTTGCCCTGCTCTCTCTTTTCTATGCATATACTGATAGCAGAATAACTTGCCCTGCTCTCTCTTTTCACTGCATAGACTGATAGTAGAATAACTTGCCCTGCTCTCTCTTTTCACTGCATATACTGATAGCAGAATAACTTGCCCTGCTCTCTCTTTTCACTGCATAGACTGATAGTAGAATAACTTGCCCTGCTCTCTCTTTTCACTGCATAGACTGATAGCAGAATAACTTGCCCTGCTCTCTTTTTTCATTGCATATACTGATAGCAGAATAACTTGCCATGCTCTCTCTTTTCACTGCATATACTGATAGTAGAATAACTTGCCCTGCTCTCTCTTTTCTATGCATAAACTGATAGCAGAATAACTTGCCCTGCTCTCTCTTTACACTGCATATACTGATAGCAGAATAACTTGCCCTGCTCTGTCTTTTCTCTGCATATACTGATAGCAGAATAACTTGCCCTGCTCTCTCTTTTCACTGCATATACTGATAGCAGAATAACTTGCCCTGCTCTGTCTTTTCTCTGCATATACTGATAGCAGAATAACTTGCCCTGCTCTCTCTTTTCACTGCATATACTGATAGTAGAATAACTTGCCCTGCTCTCTCTTTTCTATGCATAAACTGATAGCAGAATAACTTGCCCTGCTCTCTCTTTACACTGCATATACTGATAGCAGAATAACTTGCCCTGCTCTGTCTTTTCTCTGCATATACTGATAGCAGAATAACTTGCCCTGCTCTCTCTTTTCACTGCATATACTGATAGCAGAATAACTTGCCCTGCTCTGTCTTTTCTCTGCATATACTGATAGCAGAATAACTTGCCCTGCTCTCTCTTTTCACTGCATATACTGATAGTAGAATAACTTGCCCTGCTCTCTCTTTTCACTGCATATACTGATAGTAGAATAACTTGCCCTGCTCTCTCTTTTCACTGCATATACTGATAGTAGAATAACTTGCCCTGCTCTCTCTTTTCACTGCATATACTGATGGCAGAATAACTTGCCCTGCTCTCTCTTTTCACTGCATATACTGATGGCAGAATAACTTGCCCTGCTCTCTCTTTTCACTGCATATACTGATAGTAGAATAACTTGCCCTGCTCTCTCTTTTCACTGCATATACTGATAGCAGAATAACTTGCTCTGCTCTCTCTTTTCACTGCATATACTGATAGTAGAATAACTTGCCCTGCTCTCTCTTTTCACTGCATATACTGATAGCAGAATAACTTGCCCTGCTCTCTCTCTTTTCACTGCATAGACTGATAGTAGAATAACTTGCCCTGCTCTCTCTTTTCACTGCATATACTGATAGCAGAATAACTTGCCCTGCTCTCTCTTTTTACTGCATAGACTGATAGTAGAATAACTTGCCCTGCTCTCTCTTTTGTCTGCATATACTGATAGCAGAATAACTTGCCCTGCTCTCTCTTTTCACTGCATAGACTGATAGTAGAATAACTTGCCCTGCTCTCTCTTTTCACTGCATATACTGATAGCAGAATAACTTGCCCTGCTCTCTCTTTTCACTGCATAGACTGATAGTAGAATAACTTGCCCTGCTCTCTCTTTTCACTGCATATACTGATAGCAGAATAACTTGCCCTGCTCTCTCTTTTCACTGCATAGACTGATAGTAGAATAACTTGCCCTGCTCACTCTTTTCACTGCATATACTGATAGCAGAATAACTTGCCCTGCTCTCTCTTTTCACTGCATAGACTGATAGTAGAATAACTTGCCCTGCTCTCTCTTTTCACAGCATATACTGATAGCAGAATAACTTGCCCTACTCTCTCTTTTCACTGCATAGACTGATAGTAGAATAACTTGCCCTTCTCTCTCTTTTCTCTGCATATACTGATAGCAGAATAACTTGCCCTGCTCTCTCTTTTCACTGCATATACTGATAGCAGAATAACTTGCCCTGCTCACTCTTTTCACTGCATATACTGATAGTAGAATAACTTGCCCTGCTCTCTCTTTTCTCTGCATATACTGATAGCAGAATAACTTGCCCTGCACTCTCTTTTCACTGCATAGACTGATAGTAGAATAACTTGCCCTGCTCTCTCTTTTCACTGCATATACTGATAGTAGAATAACTTGCCCTGCTCTCTCTTTTCTCTGCATATACTGATAGCAGAATAACTTGCCCTGCTCTCTCTTTTCACTGCATATACTGATAGCAGAATAACTTGCCCTGCTCTCTCTTTTCACTGCATAGACTGATAGTAGAATAACTTGCCCTGCTCTCTCTTTTCACTGCATATACTGATAGCAGAATAACTTGCCCTGCTCTCTCTTTTCACTGCATAGACTGATAGTAGAATAACTTGCCCTGCTCTCTCTTTTCACTGCATAGACTAATAGCAGAATAACTTGCCCTGCTCTCTCTTTTCACTGCATATACTGATAGCAGAATAACTTGCCCTGCTCTCTCTTTTCACTGCATATACTGATAGCAGAATAACTTGCCCTGCTCTCTCTTTTCAATGCATATACTGATAGTAGAATAACTTGCCCTGCTCTCTCTTTTCACTGCATATACTGATAGTAGAATAACTTGCCCTGCTCTCTCTTTTCACTGCATATACTGATAGTAGAATAACTTGCCCTGCTCTCTCTTTTCACTGCATATACTGATAGCAGAATAACTTGCCCTGCTCTCTCTTTTCACTGCATAGACTGATAGCAGAATAACTTGCCCTGCTCTCTCTTTTCACTGCATATACTGATAGTAGAATAACTTGCCCTGCTCTCTCTTTTCTATGCATATACTGATAGCAGAATAACTTGCCCTGCTCTCTCTTTTCACTGCATATACTGATAGTAGTATAACTTGCCCTGCTCTCTCTTTTCACTGCATATACTGATAGTAGAATAAACTTGCCCTGCTCTCTCTTTTCACTGCATATACTGATAGCAGAATAACTGGCCCTGCTCTTTCTTTTCTATGCATATACTGATGGCAGAATAACTTGCCCTGCTTTCTCTTTTCACTGCATATACTGATAGCAGAATAACTTGCCCTGCTCTCTCTTTTCACTGCATATACTGATAGCAGAATAACTTGCCCTGCTCTCTCTTTTCACTGCATATACTGATAGCAGAATAACTTGCCCTGCTCTCTCTTTTCACTGCATATACTGATAGCAGAATAACTTGCCCTGCTCTCTCTTTTCACTGCATATACTGATAGTAGAATAACTTGCCCTGCTCTCTCTTTTCACTGCATATACTGATAGTAGAATAACTTGCCCTGCTCTCTCTTTTCACTGCATATACTGATAGCAGAATAACTTGCCCTGCTCTCTCTTTTCACTGCATAGACTGATAGTAGAATAACTTGCCCTGCTCTCTCTTTTCACTGCATATACTGATAGCAGAATAACTTGCCCTGTTCTCTCTTTTCACTGCATAGACTGATAGTAGAATAACTTGCCCTGCTCTCTCTTTTGTCTGCATATACTGATAGCAGAATAACTTGCCCTGCTCTCTCTTTTCACTGCATAGACTGATAGTAGAATAACTTGCCCTGCTCTAACTTTTCACTGCATATACTTATAGCAGAATAACTTGCCCTGCTCTCTCTTTTCACTGCATAGACTGATAGCAGAATAACTTGCCCTGCTCTCTCTTTTCACTGCATAGACTGATAGTAGAATATCTTGCCCTGCTCTAACTTTTCACTGCATATACTGATAGCAGAATAACTTGCCCTGCTCTCTCTTTTCACTGCATATACTGATAGCAGAATAACTTGCCCTGCTCTCTCTTTTCTCTGCATATACTGATAGCAGAATAACTTGCCCTGCTCTCTCTTTTCACTGCATATACTGATAGCAGAATAACTTGCCCTGCTCTCTCTTTTCACTGCATAGACTGATAGTAGAATAACTTGCCCTGCTCTCTCTTTTCACTGCATATACTGGTAGCAGAATAACTTGCCCTGCTCTCTCTTTTCACTGCATAGACTGATAGCAGAATAACTTGCCCTGCTCTCTCTTTTCACTGCATATACTGATAGCAGAATAACTTGCCCTGCTCTCTCTTTTCAATGCATATACTGATAGTAGAATAACTTGCCCTGCTCTCTCTTTTCACTGCATATACTGATAGTAGAATAACTTGCCCTGCTCTCTCTTTTCACTGCATATACTGATAGTAGAATAACTTGCCCTGCTCTCTCTTTTCACTGCATATACTGATAGCAGAATAACTGGCCCTGCTCTTTCTTTTCTATGCATATACTGATGGCAGAATAACTTGCCCTGCTTTCTCTTTTCACTGCATATACTGATAGCAGAATAACTTGCCCTGCTCTCTCTTTTCACTGCATATACTGATAGCAGAATAACTTGCCCTGCTCTCTCTTTTCACTGCATATACTGATAGCAGAATAACTTGCCCTGCTCTCTCTTTTCACTGCATATACTGATAAGTAGAATAACTTGCCCTGCTCTCTCTTTTCACTGCATAGACTGATAGCAGAATAACTTGCCCTGCTCTCTCTTTTCACTGCATATACTGATAGCAGAATAACTTGCCCTGCTCTCTCTTTTCACTGCATATACTGATAGCAGAATAACTTGCCCTGCTCTCTCTTTTCACTGCATAGACTGATAGTAGAATAACTTGCCCTGCTCTCTCTTTTCTCTGCATATCCTGATAGCAGAATAACTTGCCCTGCTCTCTCTTTTCACTGCATAGACTGATAGTAGAATAACTTGCCCTGCTCTCTCTTTTCACTGCATATACTGATAGCAGAATAACTTGCCCTGCTCTCTCTTTTCACTGCATATACTGATAGTAGAATAACTTGCCCTGCTCTCTCTTTTCTCTGCATATACTGATAGCAGAATAACTTGCCCTGCTCTCTCTTTTCACTGCATAGACTGATAGTAGAATAACTTGCCCTGCTCTCTCTTTTCACTGCATATACTGATAGTAGAATAACTTGCCCTGCTCTCTCTTTTCTCTGCATATACTGATAGCAGAATAACTTGCCCTGCTCTCTCTTTTCACTGCATATACTGATAGTAGAATAACTTGCCCTGCTCTCTCTTTTCACTGCATAGACTGATGGCAGAATAACTTGCCCTGCTCTCTCTTTTCACTGCATATACTGATAGTAGAATAACTTGCCCTGCTCTCTCTTTTCACTGCATATACTGATAGCAGAATAACTGGCCCTGCTCTTTCTTTTCTATGCATATACTGATGGCAGAATAACTTGCCCTGCTTTCTCTTTTCACTGCATATACTGATAGCAGAATAACTTGCCCTGCTCTCTCTTTTCACTGCATATACTGATAGCAGAATAACTTGCCCTGCTCTCTCTTTTCACTGCATATACTGATAGCAGAATAACTTGCCCTGCTCTCTCTTTTCACTGCATATACTGATAGCAGAATAACTTGCCCTGCTCTCTCTTTTCACTGCATATACTGATAGTAGAATAACTTGCCCTGCTCTCTCTTTTCACTGCATATACTGATAGTAGAATAACTTGCCCTGCTCTCTCTTTTCACTGCATATACTGATAGCAGAATAACTTGCCCTGCTCTCTCTTTTCACTGCATAGACTGATAGTAGAATAACTTGCCCTGCTCTCTCTTTTCACTGCATACACTGATAGCAGAATAACTTGCCCTGTTCTCTCTTTTCACTGCATAGACTGATAGTAGAATAACTTGCCCTGCTCTCTCTTTTGTCTGCATATACTGATAGCAGAATAACTTGCCCTGCTCTCTCTTTTCACTGCATAGACTGATAGTAGAATAACTTGCCCTGCTCTAACTTTTCACTGCATATACTGATAGCAGAATAACTTGCCCTGCTCTCTCTTTTCACTGCATAGACTGATAGCAGAATAACTTGCCCTGCTCTCTCTTTTCACTGCATAGACTGATAGTAGAATATCTTGCCCTGCTCTAACTTTTCACTGCATATACTGATAGCAGAATAACTTGCCCTGCTCTCTCTTTTCACTGGATAGACTGATAGTAGAATAACTTGCCCTGCTCTAACTTTTCACTGCATATACTGATAGCAGAATAACTTGCCCTGCTCTCTCTTTTCACTGCATATACTGATAGCAGAATAACTTGCCCTGCTCTCTCTTTTCACTGCATAGACTGATAGTAGAATAACTTGCCCTGCTCTCTCTTTTCACTGCATATACTGATAGTAGAAATAACTTGCCCTTGCTCTCTCTTTTCACTGCATATACTGATAGTAGAATAACTTGCCTTGCTCTCTCTTTTTCATGCATAGACTGATGGCAGAATAACTTGCCCTGCTCTCTCTTTTTCACTGCATATACTGATAGTAGAATAACTTGCCCTGCTCTCTCTTTTCACTGCATATACTGATAGCAGAATAACTTGCTCTGCTCTCTCTTTTCACTGCATATACTGATAGCAGAATAACTTGCCCTGCTCTCTCTTTTCACTGCATATACTGATAGTAGAATAACTTGCCCTGCTCTCTCTTTTCACTGCATAGACTGATGGCAGAATAACTTGCCCTGCTTTCTCTTTTCACTGCATATACTGATAGTAGAATAACTTGCCCTGCTCTCTCTTTTCACTGCATATACTGATAGCAGAATAACTGGCCCTGCTCTCTCTTGTCACTGCATATACTGATAGCAGAATAACTTGCCCTGATCTCTCTTTTCACTGCATATACTGATAGCAGAATAACTTGCCCTGCTCTCTCTTTTCACTGCATATACTGATAGCAGAATAACTTGCCCTGCTCTCTCTTTTCACTGCATAAACTGATAGTAGAATAACTTGCCCTGCTCTCTCTTTTCACTGCATATACTGATAGTAGAATAACTTGCCCTGCTCTCTCTTTTCACTGCATATACTGATAGCAGAGTAACTTGCCCTGCTCTCTCTTTTCTATGCATAGACTGATAGTAGAATAACTTGCCCTGCTCTCTCTTTTCACTGCATATACTGATAGTAGAATAACTGGCCCTGCTCTCTCTTTTCACTGCATATACTGATAGCAGAATAACTTGCCCTGCTCTCTCATTTCACTGCATATACTGATAGTAGAATAACTTGCCCTGCTCTCTCTTTTCACTGCATATACTGATAGCAGAATAACTTGCCCTGCTCTCTCTTTTCACTGCATATACTGATAGTAGAATAACTGGCCCTGCTCTCTCTTTTCACTGCATATACTGATAGCAGAATAACTTGCCCTGCTCTCTCTTTTCACTGCATATACTGATAGTAGAATAACTTGCCCTGCTCTCTCTTTTCACTGCATATACTGATAGTAGAATAACTTGCCCTGCTCTCTCTTTTCACTGCATATACTGATAGTAGAATAACTTGCCCTGCTCTCTCTTTTCACTGCATAGACTGATAGCAGAATAACTTGCCCTGCTCTCTCTTTTCACTGCATATACTGATAGCAGAATAACTTGCCCTGCTCTCTCTTTTCACTGCATAGACTGATAGTAGAATAACTTGCCCTGCTCTCTCTTTTCACTGCATATACTGATAGCAGAATAACTTGCCCTGCTCTCTCTTTTCACTGCATATACTGATAGTAGAATAACTTGCCCTGCTCTCTCTTTTCACTGCATATACTGATAGCAGAATAACTGGCCCTGCTCTTTCTTTTCTATGCATATACTGATGGCAGAATAACTTGCCCTGCTTTCTCTTTTCACTGCATATACTGATAGCAGAATAACTTGCCCTGCTCTCTCTTTTCACTGCATATACTGATAGCAGAATAACTTGCCCTGCTCTCTCTTTTCACTGCATATACTGATAGCAGAATAACTTGCCCTGCTCTCTCTTTTCACTGCATATACTGATAGCAGAATAACTTGCCCTGCTCTCTCTTTTCACTGCATATACTGATAGTAGAATAACTTGCCCTGCTCTCTCTTTTCACTGCATATACTGATAGTAGAATAACTTGCCCTGCTCTCTCTTTTCACTGCATATACTGATAGCAGAATAACTTGCCCTGCTCTCTCTTTTCACTGCATAGACTGATAGTAGAATAACTTGCCCTGCTCTCTCTTTTCACTGCATATACTGATAGCAGAATAACTTGCCCTGCTCTCTCTTTTCACTGCATAGACTGATAGTAGAATAACTTGCCCTGCTCACTCTTTTCACTGCATATACTGATAGCAGAATATCTTGCCCTGCTCTCTCTTTTCACTGCATAGACTGATAGTAGAATAACTTGCCCTGCTCTCTCTTTTCACTGCATATACTGATAGCAGAATAACTTGCCCTACTCTCTCTTTTCACTGCATAGACTGATAGTAGAATAACTTGCCCTTCTCTCTCTTTTCTCTGCATATACTGATAGCAGAATAACTTGCCCTGCTCTCTCTTTTCACTGCATATACTGATAGCAGAATAACTTGCCCTGCTCACTCTTTTCACTGCATATACTGATAGTAGAATAACTTGCCCTGCTCTCTCTTTTCTCTGCATATACTGATAGCAGAATAACTTGCCCTGCTCTCTCTTTTCACTGCATAGACTGATAGTAGAATAACTTGCCCTGCTCTCTCTTTTCAATGCATATACTGATAGTAGAATAACTTGCCCTGCTCTCTCATTTCTCTGCATATACTGATAGCAGAATAACTTGCCCTGCTCTCTCTTTTCACTGCATATACTGATAGCAGAATAACTTGCCCTGCTCTCTCTTTTCACTGCATAGACTGATAGTAGAATAACTTGCCCTGCTCTCTCTTTTCACTGCATATACTGATAGCAGAATAACTTGCCCTGCTCTCTCTTTTCACTGCATAGACTGATAGTAGAATAACTTGCCCTGCTCTCTCTTTTCACTGCATAGACTGATAGCAGAATAACTTGCCCTGCTCTCTCTTTTCACTGCATATACTGATAGCAGAATAACTTGCCCTGCTCTCTCTTTTCACTGCATATACTGATAGCAGAATAACTTGCCCTGCTCTCTCTTTTCAATGCATATACTGATAGTAGAATAACTTGCCCTGCTCTCTCTTTTCACTGCATATACTGATAGTAGAATAACTTGCCCTGCTCTCTCTTTTCACTGCATATACTGATAGTAGAATAACTTGCCCTGCTCTCTCTTTTCACTGCATATACTGATAGCAGAATAACTTGCCCTGCTCTCTCTTTTCACTGCATATACTGATGGCAGAATAACTTGCCCTGCTCTCTCTTTTCACTGCATATACTGATGGCAGAATAACTTGCCCTGCTCTCTCTTTTCACTGCATATACTGATAGTAGAATAACTTGCCCTGCTCTCTTTTCACTGCATATACTGATAGTAGAATAACTTGCCCTGCTCTCTCTTTTCTATGCATAAACTGATAGCAGAATAACTTGCCCGGCTCTCTCTTTTCACTGCATATACTGATGGCAGAATAACTTGCCCTGCTCTCTCTTTTCACTGCATATACTGATAGCAGAATAACTTGCACTGCTCTCTCTTTACACTGCATATACTGATAGCAGAATAACTTGCCCTGCTCTCTCTTTTCACTGCATATACAGATAGCATAATAACTTGCCCTGCTTTCTTTTCACTGCATATACTGATAGTAGAATAACTTGCCCTGCTCTCTCTTTTCTATGCATAAACTGATAGCAGAATAACTTGCCCTGCTCTCTCTTTACACTGCATATACTGATAGCAGAATAACTTGCCCTGCTCTGTCTTTTCTCTGCATATACTGATAGCAGAATAACTTGCCCTGCTCTCTCTTTTCACTGCATATACTGATAGCAGAATAACTTGCCCTGCTCTGTCTTTTCTCTGCATATACTGATAGCAGAATAACTTGCCCTGCTCTGTCTTTTCACTGCATATACTGATAGCAGAATAACTTGCCCTGCTCTCTCTTTTCACTGCATATACTGATATTAGAATAACTTGCCCTGCTCTCTCTTTTCACTGCATATACTGATGGCAGAATAACTTGCCCTGCTCTCTCTTTTCACTGCATATACTGATGGCAGAATTACTTGCCCTGCTCTCTCTTTTCACTGCATATACTGATAGCAGAATAACTTGCCCTGCTCTCTCTTTTCACTGCATATACTGATGGCAGAATAACTTGCCCTGCTCTCTCTTTTCACTGCATATACTGATGGCAGAATAACTTGCCCTGCTCTCTCTTTTCACTGCATATACTGATGGCAGAATAACTTGCCCTGCTCTCTCTTTTCACTGCATATACTGATAGCAGAATAACTTGCCCTGCTCTCTCTTTTCACTGCATATACTGATAGCAGAATAACTTGCCCTGCTCTCTCTTTTCACTGCATATACTGATAGCAGAATAACTTGCCCTGCTCTGTCTTTTCTCTGCATATACTGATAGCAGAATAACTTGCCCTGCTCTCTCTTTTCACTGCATATACTGATAGTAGAATAACTTGCCCTGCTCTCTCTTTTCACTGCATAGACTGATAGCAAAATAACTTGCCCTGCTCTCTCTTTTCACTGCATATACTGATAGTAGAATAACTTGCCCTGCTCTCTCTTTTCACTGCATATACTGATAGTAGAATAACTTGCCCTGCTCTCTCTTTTCACTGCATATACTGATAGCAGAATAACTTGCCCTGCTCTCTCTTTTCACTGCATATACTGATAGCAGAATAACTTGCCCTGCTCTCTCTTTTCACTGCATATACTGATAGTAGAATAACTTGCCCTGCTCTCTCTTTTCACTGCATATACTGATAGTAGAATAACTTGCCCTGCTCTCTCTTTTCACTGCATATACTGATAGTAGAATAACTTGCCCTGCTCTCTCTTTTCTATGCATAGACTGATGGCAGAATAAGTTGCCCTGCTCTCTCTTTTCACTGCATATACTGATAGCAGAATAAATTGCCCTGCTCTCTCTTTTCACTGCATAGACTGATAGCAGAATAACTTGCCCTGCTCTCTCTTTTCACTGCATATACTGATAGTAGAATAACTTGCCCTGCTCTCTCTTTTCACTGCATAGACTGATAGCAGAATAACTTGCCCTGCTCTCTCTTTTCATTGCATATACTGATAGCAGAATAACTTGCCCTGCTCTCTCTTTTCACTGCATATACTGATAGTAGAATAACTTGCCCTGCTCTCTTTTCTATGCATAAACTGATAGCAGAATAACTTGCCCTGCTCTCTCGTTACACTGCATATACTGATAGCAGAATAACTTGCCCTGCTCTGTCTTTTCTCTGCATATACTGATAGCAGAATAACTTGCCCTGCTCTCTCTTTTCACTGCATATACTGATAGCAGAATAACTTGCCCTGCTCTGTCTTTTCTCTGCATATACTGATAGCAGAATAACTTGCCCTGCTCTGTCTTTTCACTGCATATACTGATAGCAGAATAACTTGCCCTGCTCTCTCTTTTCACTGCATATACTGATAGTAGAATAACTTGCTCTGCTCTCTCTTTTCACTGCATATACTGATAGTAGAATAACTTGCCCTGCTCTCTCTTTTCACTGCATATACTGATAGTAGAATAACTTGCCCTGCTCTCTCTTTTCTATGCATATACTGATAGCAGAATAACTTGCCCTGCTCTCTCTTTTCACTGCATATACTGATAGTAGTATAACTTGCCCTGCTCTCTCTTTTCACTGCATATACTGATAGTAGAATAACTTGCCCTGCTCTCTCTTTTCACTGCATATACTGATAGCAGAATAACTTGCCCTGCTCTCTCTTTTCACTGCATATACTGATAGTAGAATAACTTGCCCTGCTCTCTCTTTTCACTGCATATACTGATAGCAGAATAACTTGCCCTGCTCTCTCTTTTCACTGCATATACTGATAGTAGAATAACTTGCCCTGCTCTGTCTTTTCACTGCATATACTGATGGCAGAATAACTTGCCCTGCTCTCTCTTTTCACTGCATATACTGATAGCAGAATAACTTGCCCTGCTCTCTCTTTTCACTGCATATACTGATAGTAGAATAACTTGCCCAGCTCTCTCTTTTCACTGCATATACTGATAGCAGATACTTGCCCTGCTCTCTCTTTTCCACTGCATATACTGATAGTAGAATAACTTGCCCTTGCTCTCTCTTTTCACTGCATAGACTGATAGCAGAATAACTTGCCCTGCTCTCTCTTTTCACTGCATATACTGATAGCAGAATAACTTTGCCCTGCTCTCTCTTTTCACTGCATATACTGATAGCAGAATAACTTGCCCTGCTCTCTCTTTTTCACTGCATAGACTGATAGTAGAATAACTTGCCCTGCTCTCTCTTTTCTCTGCATATCCTGATAGCAGAATAACTTGCCCTGCTCTCTCTTTTCACTGCATAGACTGATAGTAGAATAACTTGCCCTGCTCTCTCTTTTCACTGCATATACTGATAGCAGAATAACTTGCCCTGCTCTCTCTTTTCACTGCATATACTGATAGTAGAATAACTTGCCCTGCTCTCTCTTTTCTCTGCATATACTGATAGCAGAATAACTTGCCCTGCTCTCTCTTTTCACTGCATAGACTGATAGTAGAATAACTTGCCCT
The DNA here is from genome assembly GCF_000003605.2 of Saccoglossus kowalevskii. NCBI lineage: Eukaryota > Metazoa > Hemichordata > Enteropneusta > Harrimaniidae > Saccoglossus > Saccoglossus kowalevskii. Next base: position 34,822 of record NW_003124568.1, read on the forward strand.
GCTCTCTCTTTTCACTGCATATACTGATAGTAGAATAACTTGCCCTGCTCTCTCTTTTCTCTGCATATACTGATAGCAGAATAACTTGCCCTGCTCTCTCTTTTCACTGCATATACTGATAGTAGAATAACTTGCCCTGATCTCTCTTTTCACTGCATAGACTGATGGCAGAATAACTTGCCCTGCTCTCTCTTTTCACTGCATATACTGATAGTAGAATAACTTGCCCTGCTCTCTCTTTTCACTGCATATACTGATAGCAGAATAACTGGCCCTGCTCTTTCTTTTCTATGCATATACTGATGGCAGAATAACTTGCCCTGCTCTCTCTTTTCAATGCATATACTGATGGCAGAATAACTTGCCCTGCTCTCGCTTTTCTATGCATAT
>NW_003124573.1:0-12393 GCF_000003605.2 Saccoglossus kowalevskii
CCCAAAATAAAATCACAAGAAGAATAGTCTGAAGCTAAGGCCAATAATTTGAGTTTAGCTGCACCCACGTTAAACATGTGAAACAGACTTTCTATGCAAAATTTTCTGACTTTTTCAAAAATGCTTGTTTCCAGAACGGAAAATGCCCTAAAGTGGTGAAAATTGACATGTTGCTATGGTAACGTGAAACTATTACGAAATCATTAAAAGTTCTATATTTTCAATATAAATGAAGATACAGATGTAGAGTTGGTACCAAAATGTAGATCGTGGATTGGCCCAATTATTCATGAAATATTAGCTAATTAGCTAATTTGCATATTCATAAATTACCAACAATTCTGTTTTTTTCAAAGAAAATTGTATATATTGCGTGATTGTTATTATTTCAGGAAGATATGGTCTTCACAACACTATTTTTGCCCAATATTATTCTGAAGGTTATCAATTTGTTTCTATAATCGTAACGTGTTTCAAATAAGACAACTATGAACGTGGCAATCAGGTTTGAAACCAATAACATCTTTATTTATGCAAATTATTTGCACACACAACTAAGCACAAAATGAACAAGGAAAAGTATTTACCATATCATGCGTCTTGGTTTTCATATCGAGACCAGTAATAAGTAATACCAGTAACTCTACAGAAAGTGTGCGTCTGCACTGCAGCAAATTGTACAAATACTTTATGTTCTGTTACTTTACAAAACTAGTTTCGGAAAATCTTATAAAACCTTCTTAGATTAATACATGTCCAATGTTGTAAAGGTTTATTGGTGTTCTTTAAGTGTTTTAAATCATCATTAGTCATATTCACTGTCAGCATCTGATTCAGGCTCAGGCTCAATGTATTTGCCAGTATCTTCAGAGTTCATGCAGTCTGTCGCTGAACATCCACATGCATCTGTACAAGGAAATCCTGTATTCTTGCATGAGCATCGTCGTGTGTCACAATTCTTGCAGGTTTTGCAGTTAACCATCTGCAGCAATGCTTTTGGTGCTGGATCCTGTGTCATCCACAAGATCTTTATTGTGTTTCCTTCTACCACCCAGCCATGTCCATTAGGGCTCTGAGCTTGAAATGATGCATTCAGTGAATTCTTCCATATGTAGCACTGATAGTTTGCTTTGCGAGTGTGTAGAGTCAGAGCATCTTGGGTTGGTGGTATTTCATTGGCTTCTGCCCCTTTTGACAACTTTCTGTACCTCACCTCATTCACACTGGTTGCATTTGGCTCGTTATAAATGCAACACAGGCTCCTTTCACATTTGGTCAGTAGGTCTGCTGTAATGTAAGGCCTCTCACCCAGATCTGTCATGGCAGATATGAAATCTGCATCTTTCTTCATTAACTTGAAGAATGTCTTCTTCCCTTTGCCACAGAAACTGCTTGTTGTATCGCATCCTGAAAGTGTCTTGCAGACGTCTTCTTTTTGAAAATACACAGCAAGGACAATCACATCAGTGTCAGATGTTTTCAGGAAAACTGCTCTGAAATCTCCAGTTTCTGCAATTTGCTTGCAATGCAACAATAATCTTGTGCCAGCCTCTTCAGCAAAGCATGTCAGAGAAGGAACAGCATCTTTGAGTATTGAGTCTTCATGTACCTTCAATCTGTGGCATTCTTTTACCATGGCAAATAAACAAAGATGTTTCTTTAATGATATCAGAATAACCTGCATTACCATTCTTCGACCATTCATCCACCAGGAATTCAGGAAGATTCTGTTTGTTCTCACTGTTTGACATAAAATTGACCCAGTCTTCGGGTGCCTTTTGAGATTCACTGGTGATTATATACCTTATCCCTGTCACTTTGCTCCTCCTCTCACTTTCTGTATTCTTAGTGGAGACTGGAATGTAGTTATCAATCACAAGATCAATTCTTGCAGGTTGTGGAGCTATGGCTTTACATGCAGAAGAAAGCACAGATTTAGCCACTTCAGTGAAGGTTGATGGCTTCCTGTTGTTTGGTGTTGGTTTGAGTTTCTGGATAGTGGCAAAAGTGTCAATCACCAGGGCCACGTTGTCTGAGCATCTAATCGCTGGGATTCTCGAGTTCCTCCAGGAGTTTAGACTTTTGTGATTTGTAGAGTGTGCAATGAGGTGTCGCTATTACCCATGGAATTGAACCTAACTCGTGAGAAAAAGTTTCAAATAGGTTAAACTCTCGTGACCTTGCAAGAAACACCAATTTGCAGAAAAAGGAACGATCTGCCTTGATGATTAAATCTCGTCCCGCAACTTTAAGTTTACGCTCAGCTGTTTGTGTTGAGAATGTTTGAAGCTTCTGTTTCTATATCTTGTCAAAAATTGATGCTTCAGCAGGCTCTGCATGATGATTCAGCTTTGATCAGTCCACAGTTCACAAACTCTTCACAAAGTTGATCACCAATCTGTTGAGTAGTCAATAGAAACTTCACTGTTTTATCTTCTGCTGCTACGCCTGTTGAAATTGAAGTTAACTTCTCTGATTCAGAAAAAGGATTCAACATGGTGGCAAAGACCTCGACTACCTGTCTCACATCTTTCTCATCTGTTTCGGGAGGGTCCTGCCTCTTTGTGGAGCCATTTGTATTCATCTGATATGCCAGCATATCGTCTGATGTTTTCAGTTATCTGTGAGCGGTCAGCTGTTGTTTCAATCTATCTCCCAACTGCATCTGGATTTCTGCTTTTTCCAACAATTCCTCCTGGTATTTTGCTCCTCTTGTTTATTGTTTCCTCAATAGATTGATCCTCTGGAATCTTTGCAAATGGATTTCTCATGGTGCAAATGGATTCCTCATGTTGCAAAGGTAGTATGCCCCATACCTCGCATAATTGGAGTGATTGAGCACAAAGAAAAAATGGCAGCATTTCTCTGAATGCTGCAACATGCAGCTCCCAATTGCCTTCTCTAGCAGCCCTGGTGAACATGATGGCGTCATCGGGGTGGCAAACATACTCAAATAAAATGGAGCATTATACCGACGTTAGCGACCGAGAAAAACATGGCTGTTCGGTAAGTTTATCATTGTCAAATGCAACGAAAGTCATTTTTTATGTCTATATTGTGGCTCGAATGGTTCGAGTTTAGATTGTTATTTTGCGTAGTTATTCTGGGAGTGACGATTTTGTTTCCACCGGTTCGACCGAACACCGGTGTCTTTTTCCAGTCGCTTGCCCTGTAGACGGTATTGAAATCTTCTGCGGTATTGAAGCCGTAGCTGTAAATATTCATCAAAATGTATCAACATTTTGTACATTATACAATAATTCTTTATTAAAGTAATTGAGCTGATTTGGACTGGAATAAAATATTTTTTATTTGGAACATATCGCAATATTGATCAGAAAATATTTTTTTGCTCCAATTTTCTGCGTCGATGCCGTGAACCGGTGACCGTTATACAATTTAAAATCAATTTGCATTGTTTACTTTAGCTGTTTACAGTGTTCTAATCATTACGATTTACTTATTTTTTGCTTCCATTCTAGATAATTATGCTCAGTGTTTGATGTAAAATTGAAGCGATGACTGAATAAACGAACCTTGGCTGGCGAAGATGTATCAGGAAGTGTACACATTTGTTGGAAGTGAAAACAATATTCAATGTAATGACAAAAATTGTAAAATGCCGTGGAATTTCTTTTGTAAATAAAATATACTAGCAATTTTCTATTAATGGTTTATTCAAGTGGGCAATGTACAGAAAGATTGCCCGTAGAGTATCGCTACACTGAAAAGTAAGCAGCCGACAGCCTGTATAAAAGGGGGGCTGTGATTGGCTGTTACTTACGCAAGATTTGAACGGGACTTACATAGGCGTCGGATCAGATGTATGTAGGGCGGAATTAAAAAAATCAAAATCAAAGTAAAATAGTAAAATAAAAAGGCATTAATAACAATTAAAATAAATTTATACCCAAAATAATTAAAACCCGTACACTACATCAGATTTTAATCAGATTGACCCATATCCTGCCAGCTTCATGTACATTTACATTGACTAGACCAGATAATGGTTTAATAAATTATACTCCCAGCTCCACACATGCAATTTTGATGGGCAAATTAAGAAACTGATTTCATCCCTAGCTTGGGAAACATTAATACGAATTAGTTAACATTTTTAGTTTGCTTATTATTTGTATTTGACTGTTAAAACAACATTGCATTAATTAAAGGCATACACACTACAATGAATAATAATAATAATGATAATGAATAATAATAATAATAACAATAATAATAATAATAATTAATCATCATCTGTTTTCTTAAATAATGAAAGCATGACCACTTACCTGAAAGCTGGAAGAAGTAAAGCGCTTTAACTTTGAGTAGTGTTTTATCAACTTCACAAGTGTACATGGTGATATTTATAATATATTAAGAAAGTGAGTTGATGACAGTGAAAGATAATTGTTGTTTATGTTGGCTGCAAGTAAATAAATATATAAATAAACATGATGTCATTCAACACGTTTGAATTTTGAGATAAAGCGTTCTCATAAAATACCTTAACTTAGCAGCTTAGAAGTCAGGAGACATTTCGCAAAGTCGTCATATCCAGTACAAACATATCGAACACGCCGAGAAATGTATACACCATATTCAGGAAAAGAGAGATATTACAACAAAGATGATGGTTCAAGGAGCCATGAAACCACAGTCAGCTGGCGCACACGTGATAATAAAATAAATACGATATTTACTATATGGGGGCCGCCATCTTGAATGACGCATAAAACTAAATAAGAGACAAGTTGTGAAACGCATTTTTCAGATTCTTACAAATGAGTGAAGGGATGTGTCATGAATTTGTTTGCGCGTATCTGTTGATCGACTTAATAAGCTGATTACTAGCGAGATGCTGTGTTATGTCTGTCATCGTTTCGGCTATTTGAAGTCCTGGACGGAACTTGGCTCAGTGATTTGGAACTAATTACCAGATAACCGTCGCGATTCTGACAGTTGGTATTCATAGTTATTAATGTAGTGAACGATTAATCAAAAGATATGACGTATTCAGTACTTAGTGTGATTGGCTTTATGATTGAAGGTTACGCCCTAGAGTCTTTTACTGTTTTGTAATTGGTTAGAGTTTTGAAAATGAATAAAGAGAGTTTGAGTTGGTCTTGGCGAATACTCCACGACAGACGCAGTCGAGAGTCCAGTCCAGGGGCGAGCCTTGAGGCAGTCCAGTCTTGGGCGAGTCTTGGTTCAGCCTTGTGAGAGTCTTGGGGACTTTTCCCCAGGGCACTGTGTCTTATAGAGTGCTCCAAAAGATCGACTAAGACGAGAGTTGAAACGTATTTCGTTGTGTGCGTCTTATTTGACTGTAAAGTATAAGTGACTTCCCCGATCCCGTACCTCAAGGGGACGAGATAGAGAGACGAGACGAGTTTCCCCCCTGACACGTGTGGAGAACCCCGAGAGAAGAGATTTACCCCCTTGCAGTGTCATCACTAAGAGGTCTACTAAAAGATTGAGTTTGTGCCAACAAATGTATTGTAGCGGAACATTCAGATGTGGGTTCCTCTTTTCAGTCCAGTGTGTTGTAATTGACACACTATTTTGACCTGACGCTTCCTTTTTGTTAGCTTATGATTCCAGTGTAGATATTATGTTATTGTTGAGCTAGTTTCACAAGGTTTTATGTCTCTTTTAACGAATAAATGGTCGAAAATAAGCCCTGTCTTTGTTATTACACAGTAATAACATTTTAAATTGTCAATCCAGAGATTTCAATTGAAATGTACATACCTTTCATGTGACAACCATTAATTGACTATTACATACCAGTACATATTATGTATGTGTATTTTTATTGCTATATTTGGAATATATTTCTCTGAAGGATTAAGCAATAAATTCAAAATGACCTGTAGATATCACGTTAATTCAGTGACTAGATAAAATACACATGCTGAATCTCAGACAACAAAAACAGCGAATAGTAGACTCAGCTTATGTCCTCGTGGACGATATTACTCAATAATTGTCTCTTAATTAATGATACTTAAACTTTATGTTGATCTCTCTGCAAAAAGGGTAATTTTTATTATTCTGTGAAATAACAATTAAAATTTAGTACAGCAAATAATATGAATTTAATATAATAATTAGATAAAATACACATGCTGAATCTCAGACAACAAAAACAGCGAATAGTAGACTCAGCTTATGTCCTCGTGGACGATATTACTCAATAATTGTCTCTTAATTAATGATACTTAAACTTTATGTTGATCTCTCTGCAAAAAGGGTAATTTTTATTATTCTGTGAAATAACAATTAAAATTTAGTACAGCAAATAATATGAATTTAATATAATAATTGATACAAATAAGCAATTTATCTTACATCTAAAGCAACAAATTTCGCATAAACGATAATATGTTAATACTGGCTGTATTGTGAACCAAGCCGATTGCGTTCTTTGCGTCAGCGTGGTATAGCATTGGTATAGCATACGTGAATCACGCACCACGCACTCGTACATAATATAGTAGAACCAGCTACAACCTAAAATAGTTGACACAGCATTGAATACTACGATTAAAGTATATTTCTGCACAATGCTTGGCTTGTAATCGGACCAATGCATTTTTACTAGTGAAGTAGTTGCGGCCCCCACCCAAACATATGATGTCAAAACATATGATGGTTCCACCTGCAAGCAAAATTATACATCCGCCAAAGTTAGGTTTTTGTTGGAATGGGCTTGCATCTATCGACGTCAGGATAAATTAAAAGTTTGTGAATGAAATGTTTTTATGTAGTCCAGTGGATTTAGCCCTGAAACAGACCGAACCGGGAAGTAAAAAGTACATTAACAAGTTTGGTATCAAAAGATAGGGAATTTTTTGTAGATTTACAAAAAAACAAACCAAGAACTGATAATATGGGTAATTTTTTTTACACAGGTGGTGTTTTTCATACATTTTAGATTTTTCTTACATTTATATTTTGTAATTAATATTACTTACAGCCTACACATTATTTCATATAGATATTGCTAGTGCTTTCTATATTCTGATATTCCCAAAATAAAATCACAAGGAAGAATTAGTCTGGAAGCTAAGGCCAATAATTTTGAGTTTAGCTGCACCCCACGTTAAACATTGTGGAAACAGACTTTTCTTATGCAAAATTTTCTGACTTTTTCAAAAATGCTTGTTTCCAGAACGGAAAATGCCCTAAAGTGGTGAAAATTGACATGTTGCTATGGTAACCTGAAACTATTACGAAATCATTAAAAGTTCTATATTTTCAATATAAATGAAGATACAGATGTAGAGTTGGTACCAAAATGTAGATCGTGGATTGGCCCAATTATTCATGACATATTAGCTAATTAGCTAATTTGCATATTCATAAATTACCAACAATTCTGTTTTTTTCAAAGAAAATTGTATATATTGCGTGATTGTTATTATTTCAGGAAGATATGGTCTTCACAACACTATTTTTGCCCAATATTATTCTGAAGGTTATCAATTTGTTTCTATAATCGTAACGTGTTTCAAATAAGACAACTATGAACGTGGCAATCAGGTTTGAAACCAATAACATCTTTATTTATGCAAATTATTTGCACACACAACTAAGCACAAAATGAACAAGGAAAAGTATTTACCATATCATGCGTCTTGGTTTTCATATCGAGACCAGTAATAAGTAATACCAGTAACTCTACAGAAAGTGTGCGTCTGCACTGCAGCAAATTGTACAAATACTTTATGTTCTGTTACTTTACAAAACTAGTTTCGGGAAATCTTATAAAACCTTCTTAGATTAATACATGTCCAATGTTGTAAAGGTTTATTGGTGTTTTTTAAGTGTTTTAAATCATCATTAGTCATATTCACTGTCAGCATCTGATTCAGGCTCAGGCTCAATGTATTTGCCAGTATCTTCAGAGTTCATGCAGTCTGTCGCTGAACATCCACATGCATCTGTACAAGGAAATCCTGTATTCTTGCATGAGCATCGTCGTGTGTCACAATTCTTGCAGGTTTTGCAGTTAACCATCTGCAGCAATGCTTTTGGTGCTGGATCCTGAGTCATCCACAAGATCTTTATTGTGTTTCCTTCTACCACCCAGCCATGTCCATTAGGGCTCGGAGCTTGAAATGATGCATTCAGTGAATTCTTCCATATGTAGCACTGATAGTTTGCTCTGCGAGTGTGTAGAGTCAGAGCATCTTGGGTTGGTGGTATTTCATTGGCTTCTGCCCCTTTTGACAACTTTCTGTACCTCACCTCATTCACACTGGTTGCATTTGGCTCGTTATAAATGCAACACAGGCTCCTTTCACATTTGGTCAGTAGGTCTGCTGTAATGTAAGGCCTCTCACCCAGATCTGTCATGGCAGATATGAAATCTGCATCTTTCTTCATTAACTTGAAGAATGTCTTCTTCCCTTTGCCACAGAAACTGCTTGTTGTATCGCATCCTGAAAGTGTCTTGCAGACGTCTTTTTTTTGAAAATACACAGCAAGGACAATCACATCAGTGTCAGATGTTTTCAGGAAAACTGCTCTGAAATCTCCAGTTTCTGCAATTTGCTTGCAATGCAACAATAATCTTGTGCCAGCCTCTTCAGCAAAGCATGTCAGAGAAGGAACAGCATCTTTGAGTATTGAGTCTTCATGTACCTTCAATCTGTGGCATTCTTTACCATGGCAAATAAACAAAGATGTTTCTTTAATGATATCAGAATAACCTGCATTACCATTCTTCGACCATTCATCCACCAGGAATTCAGGAAGATTCTGTTTGTTCTCACTGTTTGACATAAAATTGACCCAGTCTTCGGGTGCCTTTTGAGATCCACTGGTGATTATATACCTTATCTCTGTCACTTTGCTCCTCCTCTCACGTTCTGTATTCTTAGTGGAGACTGGAATGTAGTTATCAATCACAAGATCAATTCTTGCAGGTTGTGGAGCTATGGCTTTACATGCAGAAGAAAGCACAGATTTAGCCACTTCAGTGAAGGTTGATGGCTTCCTGTTGTTTGGTGTTGGTTTGAGTTTCTGGATAGTGGCAAAAGTGTCAATCACCAGGGCCACGTTGTCTGAGCATCTAATCGCTGGGATTCTCGAGTTCCTCCAGGAGTTTAGACTTTTGTGATTTGTAGAGTGTGCAATGAGGTGTCGCTATTACCCATGGAATTGAACCTAACTCGTGAGAAAAAGTTTCAAATAGGTTAAACTCTCGTGACCTTGCAAGAAACACCAATTTGCAGAAAAAGGAACGATCTGCCTTGATGATTAAATCTCGTCCCGCAACTTTAAGTTTACGCTCAGCTGTTTGTGTTGAGAATGTTTGAAGCTTCTGTTTCGATATCTTGTCAAAAATTGATGCTTCAGCAGGCTCTGCATGATGATTCAGCTTTGATCAGTCCACAGTTCACAAACTCTTCACAAAGTTGATCACCAATCTGTTGAGTAGTCAATAGAAAATTCACTGTTTTATCTTCTGCTGCTACGCCTGTTGAAATTGAAGTTAACTTCTCTGATTCAGAAAAAGGATTCAACATGGTGGCAAAGACCTCGACTACCTGTCTCACATCTTTCTCATCTGTTTCGGGAGGGTCCTGCCTCTTTGTGGAGCCATTTGCATTCATCTGATATGCCAGCATATCGTCTGATGTTTTCAGTTATCTGTGAGCGGTCAGCTGTTGTTTCAATCTATCTCCCAACTGCATCTGGATTTCTGCTTTTTCCAACAATTCCTCCTGGTATTTTGCTCCTCTTGTTTATTGTTTCCTCAATAGATTGATCCTCTGGAATCTTTGCAAATGGATTTCTCATGGTGCAAATGGATTCCTCATGTTGCAAAGGTAGTATGCCCCATACCTCGCATAATTGGAGTGATTGAGCACAAAGAAAAAATGGCAGCATTTCTCTGAATGCTGCAACATGCAGCTCCCAATTGCCTTCTCTAGCAGCCCTGGTGAACATGATGGCGTCACCGGGGTGGCAAACATACTCAAATAAAATGGAGGATTATACCGACGTTAGCGACCGAGAAAAACATGGCTGTTCGGTAAGTTTATCATTGTCAAATGCAACAAAAGTCATTTTTTTATGTCTATATTGTGGTTCGAATGGTTCGAGTTTAGATTGTTATTTTGCGTAGTTATTCTGGGAGTGACGATTTTGTTTCCACCGGTTCGACCGAACACCGGTGTCTTTTTCCAGTCGCTTACCCTGTAGACGGTATTGAAATCTTCTGCGGTATTGAAGCCGTAGCTGTAAATATTCATCAAAATGTATCAACATTTTGTACATTATACAATAATTCTTTATTAAAGTAATTGAGCTGATTTGGACTGGAATAAAATATTTTTTATTTGGAACACATCGCAATATTGATCAGAAAATATTTGTTTGCTCCAATTTTCTGCGTCGATGCCGTGAACCGGTGACCGTTATACAATTTAAAATCAATTTGCATTGTTTACTTTAGCTGTTTACAGTGTTCTAATCATTACGATTTACTTATTTTTTGCTTCCATTCTAGATAATTATGCTCAGTGTTTGATGTAAAATTGAAGCGATGACTGAATAAACGAACCTTGGCTGGCGAAGATGTATCAGGAAGTGTACACATTTGTTGGAAGTGAAAACAATATTCAATGTAATGACAAAAATTGTAAAATGCCGTGGAATTTCTTTTGTAAATAAAATATACTAGCAATTTTCTATTAATGGTTTATTCAAGTGGGCAATGTACAGAAAGATTGCCCGTAGAGTATCGCTACACTGAAAAGTAAGCAGCCGACAGCCTGTATAAAAGGGGGGCTGTGATTGGCTGTTACTTACGCAAGATTTGAACGGGACTTACATAGGCGTCGGATCAGATGTATGTAGGGCGGAATTAAAAAAATCAAAATCAAAGTAAAATAGTAAAATAAAAAGGCATTAATAACAATTAAAATAAATTTATACCCAAAATAATTAAAACCCGTACACTACATCAGATTTTAATCAGATTGACCCATATCCTGCCAGCTTCATGTACATTTACATTGACTAGACCAGATAATGGTTTAATAAATTATACTCCCAGCTCCACACATGCAATTTTGATGGGCAAATTAAGAAACTGATTTCATCCCTAGCTTGGGAAACATTAATACGAATTAGTTAACATTTTTAGTTTGCTTATTATTTGTATTTGACTGTTAAAACAACATTGCATTAATTAAAGGCATACACACTACAATGAATAATAATAATGATAATGAATAATAATAATAATAATAATAATAATAATTAATCATCATCTGTTTTCTTAAATAATCAAAGCATGACCACTTACCTGAAAGCTGGAAGAAGTAAAGCGCTTTAACTTTGAGTAGTGTTTTATCAACTTCACAAGTGTACATGGTGATATTTATAATATATTAAGAAAGTGAGTTGATGACAGTGAAAGATAATTGTTGTTTATGTTGGCTGCAAGTACATAAATATATAAATAAACATGATGTCATTCAACACGTTTGAATTTTGAGATAAAGCGTTCTCATAAAATACCTTAACTTAGCAGCTTAGAAGTCAGGAGACATTTCGCAAAGTCGTCATATCCAGTACAAACATATCGAACACGCCGAGAAATGTATACACCATATTCAGGAAAAGAGAGATATTACAACAAAGATGATGGTTCAAGGAGCCATGAAACCACAGTCAGCTGGCGCACACGTGATAATAAAATAAATACGATATTTACTATATGGGGGCCGCCATCTTGAATGACGCATAAAACTAAATAAGAGACAAGTTGTGAAACGCATTTTTCAGATTCTTACAAATGAGTGAAGGGATGTGTCATGAATTTGTTTGCGCGTATCTGTTGATCGACTTAATTAGCTGATTACTAGCGAGATGCTGTGTTATGTCTGTCATCGTTTCGGCTATTTGAAGTCCTGGACGGAACTTGGCTCAGTGATTTGGAACTAATTACCAGATAACCGTCGCGATTCTGACAGTTGGTATCCATAGTTATTAATGTAGTGAACGATTAATCAAAAGATATGACGTATTCAGTACTTAGTGTGATTGGCTTTATGATTGAAGGTTACGCCCTAGAGTCTTTTACTGTTTTGTAATTGGTTAGAGTTTTGAAAATGAATAAAGAGAGTTTGAGTTGGTCTTGGCGAATACTCCACGACAGACGCAGTCGAGAGTCCAGTCCAGGGGCGAGCCTTGAGGCAGTCCAGTCTTGGGCGAGTCTTGGTTCAGCCTTGTGAGAGTCTTGGGGACTTTTCCCCAGGGCGCTGTGTCTTATAGAGTGCTCCAAAAGATCGACTAAGACGAGAGTTGAAACGTATTTCGTTGTGTGCGTCTTATTTGACTGTAAAGTATAAGTGACTTCCCCGATCCCGT
>NW_003124574.1:0-13078 GCF_000003605.2 Saccoglossus kowalevskii
TACGCGCGAGGGAGAGTACTAGTATTTTACGCACACATATGGGTGAGGAAGAGTATTTTCAGTACAAGTACACGCGATGGGAGTATTTTCCGTACAAATATGTGCGAGGGAGAGTATTTTCTGTACAAATACGCGAGAAGGAGAGAATTTTCAGTACGGATATGCGCGAGCGAGACTATTTTCAGTACAAATACGCGCGAGGGAGAGTATTTAAGTTCAGTACAAATACGCGCGAGGGAGAGTAATAGTATTTTAAGCACAAATATGAGCGAGGAAGTGTATTTTCAGTACAAATATGAGCGCAGGAGAGTATTTTCAGTAGAAATATGTGCTAGGGAGGGTATTTTCACTACAGATATGCAAGAGAGAGTATTTTCAGTACAAATACGAGTGAAGGAGAGTATTTTCAGTACAAATATGAGCGAAGGAGATTATTTTCAATACAAATATGAGCGATGGGAGTATTTTCAGTACAAATATGCGCAAGGGAGATTATTTTCTGTACAAATACGCGAGAGGGAGAGTATTTTTAATACAGATATGCGCGAGGGAGAGTATTTTCAGTACAAATACGCGCGAGGGAGAGTATTTTCAGTACAAATACGCGCGATCGGAGTATTTTCAGTACGGATATGCGCGAGGGAGAGTATTTTCAGTACTAATACGCGCGAGGGAGTGTATTTTCAGTACACATATGCGCGAGGGAGAGTAATTTCTGTACAAATATGAGCGATGGGAGTATTTTCAGCCCAAAAAATGCGCGAGGGAGAGTATTTACTGTACAAATACTCGAGAGGGAGAGTATTTTCAGTACAGATACGCGCGAGGGAGAGTATTTTCAGTACAAATATGTGCGAAGGAGAGTATTTTCAGTACAAATACGCACGAGGGAGAGTATTTTCAGTACAAATATGCGCGAGGGAGAGTAATTTCAGTACAAATATGAGCGATGGGAGTATTTTCAGTCCAAATATGTGCGAGGGAGAGTGTTTACTGTACAAATACGCGAGAGGGAGAGTATTTTCAGTACAGATATGCGCGAGGGAGACTATTTTCAGTACAAATACGCGCGAGGGAGAGTATTTAAGTTCAGTACAAATACGCGCGAGTGAGAGTACTAGTATTTTAAGCACAAATATGAGCGAGGAAGAGTATTTTCAGTACAAATATGAGCGAAGGTGAGTATTTTCAGTAGAAATATGTGCGAAGGTGAGTATTTTCAGTACAAATATGCAAGAGAGAGTATTTTCAGTACAAATACGAGTGAAGGAGAGTATTTTCAGTACAAATATGAGCGAAGGAGATTATTTTTAATACAAATATGAGCAATGGGAGTCTTTTCAGTACAAATATGCGCGAGGGAGATTATTTTCTGTACAAATACGCGAGAGGGAGAGTATTTTCAGTACAGATATGCGCGAGGGAGAGTATTTTCAGTACAAATACGCGCGAGGGAGAGTATTGTCAGTACAAATAGGCGCGATCGGAGTATTTTCAGTACGGATATGCGCGAGGGAGAGTATTTTCAGTACAAATACGCGAGAGGGAGTGTATTTTCAGTACAAATATGCGCGAAGGAGAGTAATTTCTGTACAAATATGAGCGATTGGAGTATTTTCAACCCAAAAAATGCGCGAGGGAGAGTATTTACTGTACAAATACTCGAGAGGGGGAGTATTTTCAGTACAGATATGCGCGAGGGGAATATTTTCAGTACAAATACGCGCGAGGGAGAGTATTTTCAGTACAAATACGCGCGATGGGAGAGTATTATCAGTACAAATATGCGCGAGGGAGAGTATTTTCAGTACAAATATGCGCGAGGGAGAGTAATTTCAGTACAAATATGAGCGAGGGAGACTATTTTCAGTACAAATACGCGTGAGGGACAGTATTTTCAGTACAAATATGCTCGAGGGAGAGTAATTTCAGTACAAATATGAGCGATGGGAGTATTTTCAGTTCAAATATGCGCGAGGGAGAGTATTTACTGTACAAATACGCGAGAGGGAGAGTATTTTCAATACAGATATGCGCGAGGGAGACTATTTTCAGTACAAATACGCGCGAGGGAGAGTATTTTCAGTACAAGTACGCGCGATGGGAGTATTTTCAGTACAAATATGCGCGAGGGAGAGTATTTTCTGTACAAATACGCGAGAAGGAGAGTATTTTCAGTACGGATATGCGCGAGCGAGACTATTTTCAGTACAAATACGCGCGAGGGAGAGTATTTAAGTTCAGTACAAATACGCGCGAGGGAGAGTACTAGTATTTTAAGCACAAATATGAGCGAAAGAGATTATTTTCAATACAAATATGAGCGATGGGAATATTTTCAGCACAAATATGCGCGAGGGAGATTATTTTCTGTACAAATACGCGAGAGGGAGAGTATTTTCAGTACAGATATGCGCGAGGGAGAGTATTTTCAGTACAACTACGCGCGAGGGAGAGTATTTTCAGTACAAATACGCGCGATCGGAGTATTTTCAGTACGGATATGCGCGAGGGGGAGTATTTTCAGTACTAATACGCGCGAGGGAGTGTATTTTCAGTACACATATGCGCGAGGGTGAGTAATTTCTGTACAAATATGAGCGATGGGAGTATTTTCAGCCCAAAAAATGCGCGAGGGAGAGTATTAACTGTACAAATACTCGAGAGGGAGAGTATTTTCAGTACAGATATGCGCGAGGGAGAGTATTTTCAGTACAAATACGCGCGAGGGAGAGTATTTTCAGTACAAATACGCGCGATGGGAGAGTATTATCAGTACAAATACGCGAGAGGGAGTGTATTTTCAGTACACATATGCGCGAAGGAGAGTAATTTCTGTACAAATATGAGCGATTGGAGTATTTTCAACCCAAAAAATGCGCGAGGGAGAGTATTTACTGTACAAATACTCGAGAGGGGGAGTATTTTCAGTACAGATATGCGCGAGGGGAATATTTTCAGTACAAATACGCGCGAGGGAGAGTATTTTCAGTACAAATACGCGCGATGGGAGAGTATTATCAGTACAAATATGCGCGAGGGAGAGTATTTTCAGTACAAATATGCGCGAGGGAGAGTAATTTCAGTACAAATATGAGCGAGGGAGACTATTTTCAGCACAAATACGCGTGAGGGAGAGTATTTTCAGTACAAATATGCTCGAGGGAGAGTATTTTCAGTACAAATATGCGCGAGGGAGAGTAATTTCAGTACAAATATGAGCGATGGGAGTATTTTCAGTGCAAATATGTGCGAGGGAGAGTGTTTACTGTACAAATACGCGAGAGGGAGATTATTTTCAGTACAGATATGCGCGAGGGAGACTATTTTCAGTACAAATACGCGCGAGGGAGAGTATTTAAGTTCAGTACAAATACGCGCGAGTGAGAGTACTAGTATTTTAAGCACAAATATGAGCGAGGAAGAGTATTTTCAGTACAAATATGAGCGAAGGTGAGTATTTTCAGTACAAATATGTGCGAGGGAGAGTATTTTCACTACAAATATGCAAGAGAGAGTATTTTCAGTACAAATACGAGTGAAGGAGAGTATTTTCAGTACAAATATGAGCGAAGGAGATTATTTTCAATACAAATATGAGCAATGGAAGTCTTTTCAGTACAAATATGCGCGAGGGAGATTATTTTCTGTACAAATACGCGAGAGGGAGAGTATTTTCAGTACAGATATGCGCGAGGGAGAGTATTTTCAGTACAAATACGCGCGAGGGAGAGTATTGTCAGTACAAATAGGCGCGATCGGAGTATTTTCAGTACGGATATGCGCGAGGGAGAGTATTTTCAGTACAAATACGCGAGAGGGAGTGTATTTTCAGTACACATATGCGCGAAGGAGAGTAATTTCTGTACAAATATGAGCGATTGGAGTATTTTCAACCCAAAAAATGCGCGAGGGAGAGTATTTACTGTACAAATACTCGAGAGGGGGAGTATTTTCAGTACAGATATGCGCGAGGGGAATATTTTCAGTACAAATACGCGCGAGTTAGAGTATTTTCAGTACAAATACGCGCGATGGGAGAGTATTATCAGTACAAATATGCGCGAGGGAGAGTATTTTCAGTACAAATATGCGCGAGGGAGAGTAATTTCAGTACAAATATGAGCGAGGGAGACTATTTTCAGTACAAATACGCGTGAGGGAGAGTATTTTCAGTACAAATATGCTCGAGGGAGAGTAATTTCAGTACAAATATGAGCGATGGGAGTATTTTCAGTTCAAATATGCGCGAGGGAGAGTATTTACTGTACAAATACGCGAGAGGGAGAGTATTTTCAATACAGATATGCGCGAGGGAGACTATTTTCAGTACAAATACGCGCGAGGGAGAGTATTTTCAGTACAAGTACGCGCGATGGGAGTATTTTCAGTACAAATATGCGCGAGGGAGAGTATTTTCTGTACAAATACGCGAGAAGGAGAGTATTTTCAGTACGGATATGCGCGAGCGAGACTATTTTCAGTACAAATACGCGCGAGGGAGAGTATTTAAGTTCAGTACAAATACGCGCGAGGGAGAGTACTAGTATTTTAAGCACAAATATGAGCGAGGAAGAGTATTTTCAGTACAAATATGAGCGAAGGAGAGTATTTTCAGTACAAATATGCAAGAGAGAGTATTTTCAGTAAAAATACGAGTGAAGAATAGTATTTTCAGTACAAATATGAGCGAAAGAGATTATTTTCAATACAAATATGAGCGATGGGAGTATTTTCAGCACAAATATGCGCGAGGGAGATTATTTTCTGTACAAATACGCGAGAGGGAGAGTATTTTCAGTACAGATATGCGCGAGGGAGAGTATTTTCAGTACAACTACGCGCGAGGGAGAGTATTTTCAGTACAAATACGCGCGATCGGAGTATTTTCGGTACGGATATGCGCGAGGGGGAGTATTTTCAGTACTAATACGCGCGAGGGAGTGTATATTCAGTACACATATGCGCGAAGGTGAGTAATTTCTGTACAAATATGAGCGATGGGAGTATTTTCAGCCCAAAAAATGCGCGAGGGAGAGTATTAACTGTACAAATACTCGAGAGGGAGAGTATTTTCAGTACAGATATGCGCGATGGGAGAGTATTTTCAGTACAAATACGCGCGATGGGAGAGTATTATCAGTACAATTTTGCACGAGGGAGAGTAATTTCAGTATAAATATGCGCGAGGGAGAGTATTTTCAGTACAATTTTGCGCGAGGGAGAGTATTTTCAGTATAAATATGCGCGAGGGAGAGTATTTTCAGTACAAATATGCGAGAGGGAGAGTATTTTCAGTACAGATATGAGCGATGGGAGTATTTTCAGTCCAAATATGCGCGAGGGAGAGTATTTACTGTACAAATACGCGAGAGGGAGAGTATTTTCAGTACAGATATGCGCGAGGGAGAGTAATTTCAGTACAAATATGAGCGATGGGAGTATTTTCAGTCCAAATATGCGCGAGTGAGAGTATTTTACTGTACAATACGCGAGAGGGAGAGTATTTTCAGTAGAAATACGCGCGATGGGAGTATTCTCAATACAATATGCGCGAGGGAGAGTATTTTCAGTACGGATATGCGCGAGCGAGACTATTTTCAGTACAAATACGCGCGAGGGAGAGTATTTAAGTTCAGTACAAATACGCGCGAGGGAGAGTACTAGTATTTTAAGCACAAATATGAGCGAGGAAGAGTATTTTCAGTACAAATATGAGCGAAGGAGAGTATTTTCAGTACAAATATGCAAGAGAGAGTATTTTCAGTAAAAATACGAGTGAAGAATAGTATTTTCAGTACAAATATGAGCGAAAGAGATTATTTTCAATACAAATATGAGCGATGGGAGTATTTTCAGCACAAATATGCGCGAGGGAGATTATTTTCTGTACAAATACGCGAGAGGGAGAGTATTTTCAGTACAGATATGCGCGAGGGAGAGTATTTTCAGTACAACTACGCGCGAGGGAGAGTATTTTCAGTACAAATACGCGCGATCGGAGTATTTTCGGTACGGATATGCGCGAGGGGGAGTATTTTCAGTACTAATACGCGCGAGGGAGTGTATATTCAGTACACATATGCGCGAAGGTGAGTAATTTCTGTACAAATATGAGCGATGGGAGTATTTTCAGCCCAAAAAATGCGCGAGGGAGAGTATTAACTGTACAAATACTCGAGAGGGAGAGTATTTTCAGTACAGATATGCGCGAGGAAGAGTATTTTCAGTACAAATACGCGCGAGGGAGAGTATTTTCAGTACAAATACGCGCGATGGGAGAGTATTATCAGTACATATATGCGCGAGGGAGAGTATTTTCAGTACAATTTTGCACGAGGGAGAGTAATTTCAGTATAAATATGCGCGAGGGAGAGTATTTTCAGTACAATTTTGCACGAGGGAGAGTAATTTCAGTATAAATATGCGCGAGGGAGAGTATTTTCAGTACAAATATGCGCGAGGGAGAGTAATTTCAGTACAAATATGAGCGATGGGAGTATTTTCAGTCCAAATATGCGCGAGGGAGAGCATTTACTGTACAAATACGCGAGAGGGAGAGTATTTTCAGTACAGATATGCGCGAGGGAGAGTAATTTCAGTACAAATATGAGCGATGGGAGTATTTTCAGTCCAAATATGCGCGAGTGAGAGTATTTACTGTACAAATACGCGAGAGGGAGAGTATTTTCAGTAGAAATACGCGCGATGGGAGTATTCTCAATACAAATATGCGCGAGGGAGAGTATTTTCAGTACGGATATGCGCGAGCGAGACTATTTTCAGTACAAATACGCGCGAGGGAGAGTATTTAAGTTCAGTACAAATACGCGCGAGGGAGAGGACTTAGTATTTTAAGCACAAATATGAGCGAGGAAGAGTATTTTCAGTACAAATATGAGCGAAGGAGAGTATTTTCAGTACAAATATGTGCGAGGGAGAGTATTTTCACTACAAATATGCAAGAGAGAGTATTTTCAGTACAAATACGAGTGAAGGAGAGTATTTTCAGTACAAATATGAGCGAAGGAGATTATTTTCTGTACAAATACGCGAGAGGGAGAGTATTTTCAGTACAGATATGCGCGAGGGAGAGTATTTTCAGTACAAATACGCGCGAGGGAGAGTATTTTCAGTACAAATACGCGCGAGGGAGAGTATTTTCAGTACAGATATGCGCGAGGGAGAGTATTTTCAGTACAAATACGCGCGAGGGAGAGTATTTCCAGTACAAATACGCGCGATGGGAGAGTATTTTCTGTACAAATACACGAGATAGAGAGTATTTTCAGTACGGATATGCGCGAGCGAGACTATTTTCAGTACAAATACGCGCGAGGGAGAGTATTTAAGTTCAGTACAAATACGCGCGAGGGAGAGTACTAGTATTTTCAGAACAAATATGCTCAAGGGTGATTATTTTCAGTACAAGTACGCGCGAGGGAGAGTATTTTCAGCACAAATATGCGCGAGGGAGAGTATTTTCAGTACAAATATGCGCGCGAGAGAGTATTTTCGGTACAAATATAAGCGACGGACAGTATCTTCAGTACAAATATGAGCGAAGGAGAGTATTTTCAGTACAAATATGCGCAAGGGAGAGTATTTTCAGTACAAATATGCGCTAGGGAGAGTATTTTCAGTACAAATTAGCGCGAGGGAGAAAATTTTCAGTACAGATATGCGCGAGGGAGAGTATTTTCAGTACAAATACGCGCGAGGGAGAGTATTTTCAGTACAAATAGGCGCGATCGGAGTATTTTCAGTACGGATATGCGCGAGGGAGAGTATTTTCAGTACTAATACGCGCGAGGGAGAGTATTTTCAGTACAAGTACGCGCGATGGGAGTATTTTCAGTACAAATATGCGCGAGGGAGAGTATTTTCTGTACAAATATGTGCGAGGGAGAGTATTTTCACTACAAATATGCAAGAAAGAGTATTTTCAGTACAAATACGAGTGAAGGAGAGTATTTTCAGTACAAATATGAGCGAAGGAGATTATTTTCAATACAAATATGAGCGATGGGAGATTATTTTCTGTACAAATACGCGAGAGGGAGAGTATTTTCAGTACAGATATGCGCGAAGGAGAGTATTTTCAGTACAATTACGCGCGAGGGAGAGTATTTTCAGTACAAATAGGCGCGATCGGAGTATTTTCAGTACGGATATGCGCGAGGGAGAGTATTTTCAGTACAAATACGCGAGAGAGAGTGTATTTTCAGTACACATATGCGCGAAGGAGAGTAATTTCTGTACAAATATGAGCGATTGGAGTATTTTCAACCCAAAAAATGCGCGAGGGAGAGTATTTACAGTACAAATACTCGAGAGGGGGAGTATTTTCAGTACAGATATGCGCGAAGGAGAGTACCTTCAGTACAAATACGCGCGAAGGAGAGTATTTTCAGTAGAAATACGCGCGATGGGAGAGTATTTTCTGTACAAATACGCGAGATAGAGAGTATTTTCAGTACGGATATGCGCGAGCGAGACTATTTTCAGTACAAATACGCGCGAGGGAGAGTATTTAAGTTCAGTACAAATACGCGCGAGGGAGAGTACTAGTATTTTAAGCACACATATGAGGGAGGAAGTGTATTTTCAGTACAAGTACGCGCGATGGGAGTATTTTCAGTACAAATATGTGCGAGGGAGAGTATTTTCTGTACAAATACGCGAGAAGGAGAGTATTTTCATTACGGATATGCGCGAGCGAGACTATTTTCAGTACAAATTCGCGCGAGGGAGAGTATTTAAGTTCAGTACAGATACGCGCGAGGGAGAGTTCTAGTATTTAAAGCACAAATATGAGCGAGGAAAAGTATTTTCAGTACAAATATGAGCGCAGGAGAGTATTTTCAGTAGAAATATGTGCGAGGGAGAGTATTTTCACTACAAATATGCAAGAGAGAGTATTTTCAGTACAAATACGAGTGAAGGAGAGTATTTTCAGTACAAATATGAGCGAAGGAGATTATTTTCAATACAAATATGTACGATGGGAGTATTTTCAGTACAAATATGCGCAAGGGAGATTATTTTCTGTACAAATACGCGAGAGGGAGAGTATTTTCAGTACAGATATGCGCGAGGGAGAGTATTTTCAGTACAAATACGCGCGAGGGAGAGTATTTTCAGTACAAATACGCGCGATCGGAGTATTTTCAGTACGGATATGCGCGAGGGAGAGAATTTTCATTACAAATATGCGCGAGGGAGAGTATTTTCAGTATAAATATGTCCGCGAGAGAGCATATTCGGTGCAAATATAAGCGACGGAGAGTATCTTCAATACAAATATGCGCAAGGAAGAGTATTTTCATTACAAATGTGCGCGAGGGAGAGTAGATTCAGAGTATCTTCAATACAAATACGCGCGAGGGAGAGTATTATTTCAGTACAAATACGTGCGAGGGAGAGTATTTTCAGTATAAATATGCGTTGAGAGAAAATTTTCACTACAAATAGGCGCGAGGGAGAGTATTTTCAGTACAAATATGCTCGCGAGAGAGTATTTTTGATACAAATATAAGCGACGGAGAGTATCTTCAGTACAAATATGAGCGAGGGAGAGTATTTTCAGTACAAATATGCGCAAGGGAGAGTATTTTCAGTACACATATGCGCGGGGGGTATTTTCAGTACAAATATGCGCGAGGGAGAGTATTTTCAGTACAAATATGCGCGGGGGGTATTTTCAGTACAAATATGCGCGAGGGCGAGTATTTTCAGTACAAATATGAGCGAAGGTGAGTATTTTCAGTATAAATATGCGCGAGGGAGAGTATTTTCAGTACAAATTAGCGAGTGGGAGAGAATTTTCAGTACAAATATGCGCGAGGGAGAGTATTTTCAGTACAAAATAGCGAGAGGAAGAGAATTTTCAGTACAAATATGCGCGAGGGAGAGAATTTCCAGAGTATCTTCTGTACAAATACGCCCAAGGGAGAGTATTCTTTCAGTACAAATACGCGCAAGGGGGAGTATTTTCAGTATAAATAAGCGCGAGGGAGAGTATTTTGAGTATAAGTTTGCGCAAAGGGAGAGTATTTTCAGTACAAAATAGCGAGAGGAAGAGAATTTTCAGTACAAATATGTGCGAGGGAGAGTATTTTCAGTACAAATATGAGCGAAGGAGAGTATCGTCAGTACAAATCAGAGCGAAGGAGAGTATATTCAGTACAAATATGTGCGAGGGAGAGTATTTTCAGTACAAATATGCGCGATGGAGATTATTTTCAACCTGAATACAAATATGCGCGCGAGAGAGTATTTTCAGTACAAATTTGCGCGAGGGAGAGTATTTTCAGTACAAATATGCGCGAGGGAGAGTATTTTCAGTACAAATATGAGCGAAGGAGAGTATCTTCAGTACAAATCTGCGCAAAGGAGAGTATCTTCAGTACAAATATGCGCGAAAGGGAGTATTTTCAGTACAAATATGCGCGAGGGAGAGAATTTTCAGAACAAATATGCTCAAGGGAGATTATTTTCAGTACAAATATCAGTGAAGGAGAGTATTTTCAGCACAAATATGCGCGAGGGAGAGTATTTTCAGTACAAATATGCGCGCGAGAGAGTATTTTCGGTACAAATATAAGCGACGGACAGTATCTTCAGTACAAATATGAGCGAAGGAGAGTATTTTCAGTACAAATATGCGCAAGGGAGAGTATTTTCAGTACAAATATGCGCTAGGGAGAGTATTTTCAGTACAAATTAGCGCGAGGGAGAAAATTTTCAGTACAGATATGCGCGAGGGAGAGTATTTTCAGTACAAATACGCGCGAGGGAGAGTATTTTCAGTACAAATAGGCGCGATCGGAGTATTTTCAGTACGGATATGCGCGAGGGAGAGTATTTTCAGTACTAATACGCGCGAGGGAGAGTATTTTCAGTACAAGTACGCGCGATGGGAGTATTTTCAGTACAAATATGCGCGAGGGAGAGTATTTTCTGTACAAATATGTGCGAGGGAGAGTATTTTCACTACAAATATGCAAAAAAGAGTATTTTCAGTACAAATACGAGTGAAGGAGAGTATTTTCAGTACAAATATGAGCGAAGGAGATTATTTTCAATACAAATATGAGCGATGGGAGTATTTTCAGCACAAATATGCGCGAGGGAGATTATTTTCTGTACAAATACGCGAGAGGGAGAGTATTTTCAGTACAGATATGCGCGAGGGAGAGTATTTTCAGTACAACTACGCGCGAGGGAGAGTATTTTCAGTACAAATACGCGCGATCGGAGTATTTTCATTACGGATATGCGCGAGGGGGAGTATTTTCAGTACTAATACGCGCGAGGGAGTGTATTTTCAGTACACATATGCGCGAGGGTGAGTAATTTCTGTACAAATATGAGCGATGGGAGTATTTTCAGCCCAAAAAATGCGCGAGGGAGAGTATTAACTGTACAAATACTCGAGAGGGAGAGTATTTTCAGTACAGATATGCGCGAGGGAGAGTATTTTCAGTACAAATACGCGCGAGGGAGAGTATTTTCAGTACAAATACGCGCGATGGGAGAGTATTATCAGTACAAATACGCGAGAGGGAGTGTATTTTCAGTACACATATGCGCGAAGGAGAGTAATTTCTGTACAAATATGAGCGATTGGAGTATTTTCAACCCAAAAAATGCGCGAGGGAGAGTATTTACTGTACAAATACTCGAGAGGGGGAGTATTTTCAGTACAGATATGCGCGAGGGGAATATTTTCAGTACAAATACGCGCGAGGGAGAGTATTTTCAGTACAAATACGCGCGATGGGAGAGTATTATCAGTACAAATATGCGCGAGGGAGAGTATTTTCAGTACAAATATGCGCGAGGGAGAGTAATTTCAGTACAAATATGAGCGAGGGAGACTATTTTCAGCACAAATACGCGTGAGGGAGAGTATTTTCAGTACAAATATGCTCGAGGGAGAGTATTTTCAGTACAAATACGCGAGAGGGAGATTATTTTCAGTACAGATATGCGCGAGGGAGACTATTTTCAGTACAAATACGCGCGAGGGAGAGTATTTAAGTTCAGTACAAATACGCGCGAGTGAGAGTACTAGTATTTTAAGCACAAATATGAGCGAGGAAGAGTATTTTCAGTACAAATATGAGCGAAGGTGAGTATTTTCAGTACAAATATGTGCGAGGGAGAGTATTTTCACTACAAATATGCAAGAGAGAGTATTTTCAGTACAAATACGAGTGAAGGAGAGTATTTTCAGTACAAATATGAGCGAAGGAGATTATTTTCAATACAAATATGAGCAATGGAAGTCTTTTCAGTACAAACATGCGCGAGGGAGATTATTTTCTGTACAAATACGCGAGAGGGAGAGTATTTTCAGTACAGATATGCGCGAGGGAGAGTATTTTCAGTACAAATACGCGCGAGGGAGAGTATTGTCAGTACAAATAGGCGCGATCGGAGTATTTTCAGTACGGATATGCGCGAGGGAGAGTATTTTCAGTACAAATACGCGAGAGGGAGTGTATTTTCAGTACACATATGCGCGAAGGAGAGTAATTTCTGTACAAATATGAGCGATTGGAGTATTTTCAACCCAAAAAATGCGCGAGGGAGAGTATTTACTGTACAAATACTCGAGAGGGGGAGTATTTTCAGTACAGATATGCGCGAGGGGAATATTTTCAGTACAAATACGCGCGAGTTAGAGTATTTTCAGTACAAATACGCGCGATGGGAGAGTATTATCAGTACAAATATGCGCGAGGGAGAGTATTTTCAGTACAAATATGCGCGAGGGAGAGTAATTTCAGTACAAATATGAGCGAGGGAGACTATTTTCAGTACAAATACGCGTGAGGGAGAGTATTTTCAGTACAAATATGCTCGAGGGAGAGTAATTTCAGTACAAATATGAGCGATGGGAGTATTTTCAGTTCAAATATGCGCGAGGGAGAGTATTTACTGTTACAAATACGCGAGAGGGAGAGTATTTTCAATACAGATATGCGCGAGGGAGACTATTTTCAGTACAAATACGCGCGAGGGAGAGTATTTTCAGTACAAGTACGCGCGATGGGGAGTATTTTCAGTA
>NW_003124589.1:0-44074 GCF_000003605.2 Saccoglossus kowalevskii
ACATACTTGGAGTAAACTACGTTAATTTAACAGCATTTCACGAAATATTTATTTACATTTTCGAACTTTTAACTATGGTAATTGTTAATATGATATCACAGGTAACAATCCCGATTGAAACAACCAACTTTGCAATCGTTTTTCAAAACTTTGTAAGCAGTTTGTTGTCGATTTTTCAGTTGGCAGTTGTGATAATCTGCTTATATATGAGGCACACTTGATACGTTTACTTAATGTTTTCGTAATTTAACAGCGGGGGTGTCATGGCAATGACATAGGTTAAATATACAAGCAACTCCGCCAACATTTCCTTCGCTTTTCCCAACATTGCACGCTGTTTTCTAACTTTTTACAGTCAGTTCATGTGAAAATCTATAGGTTGCTTTCAACTAGCATTTATTAAATTTGTCGACTTTACAGCTGCGCGTTTCTATATGCTAACAACATAGGTCATATATACCGATATATCTACCAAAGTTTCAATAACTTAGCACAACTTTGCCATCACTTTGAACAACTTTGCCCGGTGTGTTAACAGCTTAAAACCCACTACGTGCCGATAGCATCTACAACTTGTTCTTGGAAATTAGAAAAAAATTGAGAAATTTTCCTTAATTAAAATAGTTACACAAATTCCATGATTTTCCACTATAAATAATTACCATCACAGTGAGAAAGAATGCAAGAACGTTGCCTTATATTTTAACTGTGTGTGTTATGAAACAAAAAAAAATCAACTGCTCGTTTACTCAAGGAGTCTCCCATGCATGTACTAACCACGATCGATTGCGCTTTACTTTAAACGTTTGTTGTTCAGCTAACTACACAGCTGCATAGATTATTTGAAATTAAGCGAATTGGCAGGTATTTCATGTTTTTCGATGTTTTAAAATCGTTATCGCAGGCATGAAGTACCTTCTAGTATTGACCTATAACCTCTACATACTTGGAGTAACACTACGGGAATTTAACAGCAATTCACGAAATATTTATTTACATTTTCGAGCTTTTAACTATGGTAATTGTTAATATGATATCACAGGTAACAATCCCGATTGAAACAACCAACTTTGCAATCGCTTTTCACAACTCTGTAAGCAGTTTGTTGTCGATTTTTCGGTTGGCAGTTGTGATAATCTGCTTATATATGAGGCATTCTTGATACGTTTACTTAATGTTTTCGAAATTTAACAGCAAGGGTGTCATGGCAATGACATAGGTTAAATATACCAACAACTCCGCCAACATTTCCTTCGCTTTTTCCAACTTTGCACGCTGTTTTCTAACATTTTACAGTCAGTTCATCTGAAAATCTATTAGTTGCTTTCAACTAACATTTATTAAATTTGTCGACTTTACAGCTGCGCGTTTCTATATGCCAACAACTTAGATCATATATACCGATATATCTACCAAAGTTTCAATAACTCAGCACAACTTTGCCTCCACTTTGAACAACTTTGCCCGGTGTGTTAACAGCTTAAAACCCACTAAGTGCCGATAGCATCTTCAACTTGTTCTTGGAAATTAGAAAAAAATTGAAAACTTTTCCTTAATTAAAATAGTTACAAAAATTCCACGATTTTCCACTATAAATAATTACCATCACAGTGAGAAAGAATGCAGAAACGTTGCCTTATATTTTAACTGTGTGTGTTATGAAAAAAAAAAAAATCAACTGCTCGTTTACTCAGGGAGTCTCCCATGCATGTACTAACCACGATCGATTGCGCTTTACTTTAAACGTTTGTTGTTCAGCTAACTACACAGCTGCATAGATTATTTGAAATTAAGCGAATTGGCAGGTATTTCATGTTTTTCGATGTTTTAAAATCGTTATCGCAGGCATGAAGTACCTTCTAGTATTGACCTATAACCTCTACATACTTGGAGTAACACTACGGGAATTTAACAGCAATTCACGAAATATTTATTTACATTTTCGAGCTTTTAACTATGGTAATTGTTAATATGATATCACAGGTAACATCCCGATTGAAAAAAACAACTTTGCATCGCTTTCACAACTTTGTAAGCAGTTTGTTGTCGATTTTTCGGTTGGCTGTGTGATAATCTGCTTATATATGAGGCATTCTTGATACATTTACTTAATGTTTTCGAAATTTAACTGCGGGGGTGTCATGGCGATGACATAGGTTAAATATACAAGCAACTCCGCCAACATTTCCTTCGCTTTTTCCAACATTGCACGCTGTTTTCTAACATTTTACAGTCCGTTCATGTGAAAATCTATAGGTTGCTTTCAACTAGCATTTATTCAATTTGTCGACTTTACAGCTGCGCGTTTCAATATGCCAACAACTTAGGTCATATATACCGATACCAAAGTTTCAATAACTTAGCACGACTTTGCCATCACTTTGAACAACTTTGCCCGGTGTGTTAACAGCTTAAAACCCACTACGTGCCGATAGCGTCTACAACTTGTTCTTGGAAATTAGAAAAAAAATGAAAACGTTTCCTTAATTAAAATAGTTACAAAAACTCCACGATTTTCCACTATAAATAATTACTATCACAGTGAGAAAGAATGCAGAAACGTTGCCTTATATTTTAACTGTGTGTGTTATGAAACAAAAAAAATCAACTGTTCGTTTACTCAGGGAGTCTCCCATGCATGTACTAACCACGTTCGATTGCGCTTTTATTTAAACATTTGTTGTTCAGCTAACTACACAGCTGCATAGATTATTTGAAATTAAGCCGAATTGGCAGGTATTTCATGTTTTTCGATGTTTTAAAATCGATATCGCTGGCATGAAGTACCTTCTAGAATTGACCTATAACCTCTACATACTTGGAGTAACACTACGGTAATTTAACAGCAATTCACGAAATATTTATTTACATTTTCGAACTTTTAACTATTGTAATTGTTAATATGATATCACAGGTAACAATCCCGATTGAAAAAAACAACTTTGCAATCGCTTTTCACAACTTTGTAAGCAGTTTGTTGTCGATTTTTCGGTTGGCTGTTGTGATAATCTGCTTATATATGAGGCATTCTTGATACATTTACTTAATGTTTTCGAAACTTAACTGCGGGGGTGTCATGGCGATGACATAGGTTAAATATACAAGCAACTCCGCCAACATTTCCTTCGCTTTTTCCAACATTGCACGTTGTTTTCTAACATTTTACAGTCCGTTCATGTGAAAACCTATAGGTTGCTTTCAACTAGCATTTATTCAATTTGTCGACTTTACAGCTGCGCGTTTCAATATGCCAACAACTTAGGTCATATATACCGATACCAAAGTTTCAATAACTTAGCACGACTTTGCCATCACTTTGAACAACTTTGCCCGGTGTGTTAACAGCTTAAAACCCACTACGTGCCGATAGCGTCTACAACTTGTTCTTGGAAATTAGAAAAAAATTGAAAACTTTTCCTTAATTAAAATAGTTACAAAAACTCCACGATTTTCCACTATAAATAATTACTATCACAGTGAGAAAGAATGCAGAAACGTTGCCTTATATTTTAACTGTGTGTGTTATGAAACAAAAAAAACCAACTGTTCGTTTACTCAGGGAGTCTCCCATGCATGTACTAACCACGATCGATTGCGCTTTACTTTAAACATTTGTTGTTCAGCTAACTACACAGCTGCATAGATTATTTGAAATTAAGCCGAATTGGCAGGTATTTCATGTTTTTCGATGTTTTAAAATCGATATCGCTGGCATGAAGTACCTTCTAGAATTGACCTATAACCTCTACATACTTGGAGTAACACTACGGTAATTTAACAGCAATTCACGAAATATTTATTTACATTTTCGAACTTTTAACTATTGTAATTGTTAATATGATATCACAGGTAACAATCCCGATTGAAAAAAAACAACTTTGCAATCGCTTTTCACAACTTTGTAAGCAGTTTGTTGTCGATTTTTCGGTTGGCTGTTGTGATAATCTGCTTATATATGAGGCATTCTTGATACATTTACTTAATGTTTTCGAAATTTAACTGCGGGGGTGTCATGGCGATGACATAGGTTAAATATACAAGCAACTCCGCCAACATTTCCTTCGCTTTTTCCAACATTGCACGCTGTTTTCTAACATTTTACAGTCCGTTCATGTGAAAATCTATAGGTTGCTTTCAACTAGCATTTATTCAATTTGTCGACTTTACAGCTGCGCGTTTCAATATGCCAACAACTTAGGTCATATATACCGATACCAAAGTTTCAATAACTTAGCACGACTTTGCCATCACTTTGAACAACTTTGCCCGGTGTGTTAACAGCTTAAAACCCACTACGTGCCGATAGCGTCTACAACTTGTTCTTGGAAATTAGAAAAAAATTGAAAACGTTTCCTTAATTAAAATAGTTACAAAAACTCCACGATTTTCCACTATAAATAATTACTATCACAGTGAGAAAGAATGCAGAAACGTTGCCTTATATTTTAACTGTGTGTGTTATGAAACAAAAAAAATCAACTGCTCGTTTACTCAGGGAGTCTCCCATGCATGTACTAACCACGATCGATTGCGCTTTACTTTAAACATTTGTTGTTCAGCTAACTACACAGCTGCATAGATTATTTGAAATTAAGCTGAATTGGCAGGTATTTCATGTTTTTCGATGTTTTAAAATCGTTATCGCTGGCATGAAGTACCTTCTAGAATTGACCTATAACCTCTACATACTTGGAGTAACACTACGGTAATTTAACAGCAATTCACGAAATATTTATTTACATTTTCGAACTTTTAACTATGGTAATTGTTAATATGATATCACAGGTAACAATCCCGATTGAAAAAACAACAACTTTGCAATCGCTTTTCACAACTTTGTAAGCAGTTTGTTGTCAATTTTTCGGTTGGCAGTTGTGATAATCTGCTTATATATGAGGCATTCTTGATACATTTACTTAATGTTTTCGAAATTTAACTTCGGGGGTGTCATGGCGATGACATAGGTTAAATATACAAGCAACTCCGCCAACATTTCCTTCGCTTTTTCCAACATTGCACGCTGTTTTCTAACATTTTACAGTCCGTTCATGTGAAAATCTATAGGTTGCTTTCAACTAGCATTTATTCAATTTGTCGACTTTACAGCTGCGCGTTTCTATATGCCAACAACTTAGGTCATATATACCGATATATCTACCAAAGTTTCAATAACTTAGCACAACTTTGCCATCACTTTGAACAACTTTGCCCGGTGTGTTAACAGCTTAAAACCCAGTACGTGCCGATAGCATCTACAACTTGTTCTTGGAAATTAGAAAAAAATTGAAAACTTTTCCTTAATTAAAATAGTTACAAAAACTCCACGATTTTCCACTATAAATAATTACTATCACAGTGAGAAAGAATGCAGAAACGTTGCCTTATATTTTAACTGTGTGTGTTATGAAACAAAAAAAATCAACTGTTCGTTTACTCAGGGAGTCTCCCATGCATGCACTAACCACGATCGACTGCGCTTTACTTTAAACATTTGTTGTTCAGCTAACTACACAGCTGCATAGATTATTTGAAATTAAGCCGAATTGGCAGGTATTTCATGTTTTTCGATGTTTTAAAATCGTTATCGCTGGCATGAAGTACCTTCTAGAATTGACCTATAACCTCTACATACTTGGAGTAACACTACGGTAATTTAACAGCAATTCACGAAATATTTATTTACATTTTCGAACTTTTAACTATGGTAATTGTTAACATGATATCACAGGTAACAATCCCGATTGAAAAAAACAACTTTGCAATCGCTTTTCACACCTTTGTAAGAAGTTTGTTGTCGATTTTTCGGTTGGCAGTTGTGATAATCTGCTTATATATGAGGCATTCTTGATACATTTACTTAATGTTTTCGAAATTTAACTTCGGGGGTGTCATGGCGATGACATAGGTTAAATATACAAGCAACTCCGCCAACATTTCCTTCGCTTTTTCCAACATTGCACGCTGTTTTCTAACATTTTACAGTCCGTTCATGTGAAAATCTATAGGTTGCTTTCAACTAGCATTTATTCAATTTGTCGACTTTACAGCTGCGCGTTTCTATATGCCAACAACTTAGGTCATATATACCGATATATCTACCAAAGTTTCAATAACTTAGCACAACTTTGCCATCACTTTGAACAACTTTGCCCGGTGTGTTAACAGCTTAAAACGCAGTACGTGCCGATAGCATCTACAACTTGTTCTTGGAAATTAGAAAAAAATTGAAAACTTTTCCTTAATTAAAATAGTTACAAAAACTCCACGATTTTCCACTAGAAATAATTACTATCACAGTGAGAAAGAATGCAGAAACGTTGCCTTATATTTTAACTGTGTGTGTTATGAAACAAAAAAAATCAACTGCTCGTTTACTCAGGGAGTCTCCCATGCATGTACTAACCACGATCGATTGCGCTTTACTTTAAACGTTTGTTGTTCAGCTAACTACACAGCTGCATATATTATTTAAAATTAAGCCGAATTGGCAGGTATTTCATGTTTTTCGATGTTTTAAAATCGATATTGCTGGCATGAAGTACCTTCTAGAATTGACCTACAACCTCTACATACTTGGAGTAACACTACGGTAATTTAACAGCAATTCACGAAATATTTATTAACATTTTCGAACTTTTAACTATGGTAATTGTTAATATGATATCACAGGTAACAATCCCGATTGAAAAAAACAACTTTGCAATCGCTTTTCACAACTTTGTAAGCAGTTTGTTGTCGATTTTTCGGTTGGCAGTTGTGATAATCTGCTTATATATGAGGCATTCTTGATACATTTACTTAATGTTTTCGAAATTTAACTGCGGGGGTGTCATGGCGATGACATAGGTTAAATATACAAGCAACTCCGCCAACATTTCCTTCGCTTTTCCCAACATTGCACGCTGTTTTGTAACATTTTACAGTCCGTTCATGTGAAAATCTATAGGTTGCTTTCAACTAGCATTTATTCAATTTGTCGACTTTACAGCTGCGCGTTTCTATATGCCAACAACTTAGGTCATATATACCGATATATCTACCAAAGTTTCAATAACTTAGCACAACTTTGCCATCACTTTGAACAACTTTGCCCGGTGTGTTAACAGCTTAAAACGCAGTACGTGCCGATAGCATCTACAACTTGTTCTTGGAAATTAGAAAAAAAATTGAAAACTTTTCCTTAATTAAAATAGTTACAAAAACTCCACGATTTTCCACTATAAATAATGACTATCACAGTGAGAAAGAATGCAGAAACGTTGCCTTATATTTTAACTGTGTGTGTTATGAAACAAAAAAATTCAACTGCTCGTTTACTCAGGGAGTCTCCCATGCATGTACTAACCACGATCGATTGCGCTTTACTTTAAACGTTTGTTGTTCAGCTAACTACACAGCTGCATATATTATTTAAAATTAAGCCGAATTGGCAGGTATTTCATGTTTTTCGATGTTTTAAAATCGTTATCGCTGGCATGAAGTACCTTCTAGAATTGACCTATAACCTCTACATACTTGGAGTAACACTACGGTAATTTAACAGCAATTCACGAAATATTTATTTACATTTTCGAATTTTTAACTATTGTAATTGTTAATATGATATCACATGTAACAATCCCGATTGAAAAAAACAACTTTGCAATCGCTTTTCACAACTTTGTAAGCAGTTTGTTGTCGATTTTTCGGTTGGCTGTTGTGATAATCTGCTTATATATGAGGCATTCTAGATACATTTACTTAATGTTTTCGAAATTTAACTGCGGGGGTGTCATGGCGATGACATAGGTTAAATATACAAGCAACTCCGCCAACATTTCCTTCGCTTTTTCCAACATTGCACGCTGTTTTCTAACATTTTACAGTCCGTTCATGTGAAAATCTATAGGTTGCTTTCAACTAGCATTTATTCAATTTGTCGACTTTACAGCTGCGCGTTTCAATATGCCAACAACTTAGGTCATATATACCGATACCAAAGTTTCAATAACTTAGCACGACTTTGCCATCACTTTGAACAACTTTGCCCGGTGTGTTAACAGCTTATAACCCACTACGTGCCGATAGCGTCTACAACTTGTTCTTGGAAATTAGAAAAAAATTGAAAACGTTTCCTTAATTAAAATAGTTACAAAAACTCCACGATTTTCCACTATAAATAATTACTATCACAGTGAGAAAGAATGCAGAAACGTTGCCTTATATTTTAACTGTGTGTGTTATGAAACAAAAAAATGAACTGTTCGTTTACTCAGGGAGTCTCCCATGCATGTACTAACCACGATCGATTGCGCTTTACTTTAAACATTTGTTGTTCAGCTAACTACACAGCTGCATAGATTATTTGAAATTAAGCCGAATTGGCAGGTATTTCATGTTTTTCGATGTTTTAAAATCGTTATCGCTGGCATGAAGTACCTTCTAGAATTGACCTATAACCTCTACATACTTGGAGTAACACTACGGTAATTTAACAGCAATTCACGAAATATTTATTTACATTTTCGAACTTTTAACTATGGTAATTGTTAATATGATATCAAAGGTAACAATCCCGATTGAAAAAAACAACTTTGCAATCGCTTTTCACAACTTTGTAAGCAGTTTGTTGTCGATTTTTCGGTTGGCAGTTGTGATAATCTGCTTATATATGAGGCATTCTTGATACATTTACTTAATGTTTTCGAAATTTAACTGCGGGGGTGTCATGGCGATGACATAGGTTAAATATACAAGCAACTCCGCCAACATTTCCTTCGCTTTTTCCAACATTGCACGCTGTTTTCTAACATTTTACAGTCCGTTCATGTGAAAATCTATAGGTTGCTTTCAACTAGCATTTATTCAATTTGTCGACTTTACAGCTGCGCGTTTCTATATGCCAACAACTTAGGTCATATATACCGATATATCTACCAAAGTTTCAATAACTTAGCACAACTTTGCCATCACTTTGAACAACTTTGCCCGTTGTGTTAACAGCTTAAAACCCAGTACGTGCCGATAGCATCTACAACTTGTTCTTGGAAATTAGAAAAAAATTGAAAACGTTTCCTTAATTAAAATAGTTACAAAAACTCCACGATTTTCCACTATAAATAATTACTATCACAGTGAGAAAGAATGCAGAAACGTTGCCGTATATTTTAACTGTGTGTGTTATGAAACAAAAAAATGAACTGTTCGTTTACTCAGGGAGTCTCCCATGCATGTACTAACCACGATCGATTGCGCTTTACTTTAAACATTTGTTGTTCAGCTAACTACACAGCTGCATAGATTATTTGAAATTAAGCCGAATTGGCAGGTATTTCATGTTTTTCGATGTTTTAAAATCGTTATCGCTGGCATGAAGTACCTTCTAGAATTGACCTATAACCTCTACATACTTGGAGTAACACTACGGTAATTTAACAGCAATTCACGAAATATTTATTTACATTTTCGAACTTTTAACTATGGTAATTGTTAATATGATATCAAAGGTAACAATCCCGATTGAAAAAAACAACTTTGCAATCGCTTTTCACAACTTTGTAAGCAGTTTGTTGTCGATTTTTCGGTTGGCAGTTGTGATAATCTGCTTATATATGAGGCATTCTTGATACATTTACTTAATGTTTTCGAAATTTAACTGCGGGGGTGTCATGGCGATGACATAAGTTAAATATACAAGCAACTCCGCCAACATTTCCTTCGCTTTTTCCAACATTGCACGCTGTTTTCTAACATTTTACAGTCCGTTCATGTGAAAATCTATAGGTTGCTTTCAACTAGCATTTATTCAATTTGTCGACTTTAGAGCTGCGCGTTTATATATGCCAACAACTTAGGTCATATATATCGATATATCTACCAAAGTCTCAATAACTTAACATAACTTTGCCATCACTTTGAACAACTTTGCCCGGTGTGTTAACAGCTTAAAACCCAGTACGTGCCGATAGCATCTACAACTTGTTCTTGGAAATTAGAAAAAAAAATTGAAAACTTTTCCTTAATTAAAATAGTTACAAAAATTCCACGATTTTCCACTATAAATAATTACCATCACAGTGAGAAGAATGCAGGAACGTTGCCTTATATTTTAACTGTGTGTGTTATGAAACAAACAAAAATCAACTGCTCGTTTACTCAGGAAGTCTCCCATGCATGTACTAACCACGATCGATTGCGCTTTACTTTAAACATTTGTTGTTCAGCTAACTACACAGCTGCATAGATTATTTGAAATTAAGCCGAATTGGCAGGTATTTCATGTTTTTCGATGTTTTAAAATCGTTATCGCTGGCATGAAGTACCTTCTAGAATTGACCTATAACCTCTACATACCTTGAGTAACACTACGGTAATTTAACAGCAATTCACGAAATATTTATTTACATTTTCGAATTTTTAACTATGGTAATTGTTAATATGATATCACATGTATCAATCCCGATTGAAACAACCAACTTTGCAATCTCTTTTCACAACTTTGTAAGCAGTTTGTTGTCGATTTTTCGGTTGGCAGTTGTGATAATCTGCTTATATATGAGGCATTCGTGATACGTTTACTTAATGTTTTCGAAATTTAACAGCGAGGGTGTCAAGGCAATGACTTAGGTTAAACATTCAAGCAACTCCGCCAACATTTCCTTCGCTTTTTCCAACATTGCACGCTGTTTTCTAACATTTTACAGTCAGTTCATGTGAAAATCTATAGGTTGCTTTCAACTAGCATTTATTAAATTTGTCGACTTTACAGCTGCGCGTTTCTATATGCCAACAACTTAGGTCATATATACCGATATATCTACCAGAGTTTCAATAACTTAGCACAACTTTGCCATCACTTTGAACAACTTTGCCCGGTGAGTTAACAGCTTAAAACCCACTACGTGCCGATAGCATCTACAACTTGTTCTTGGAAATTAGAAAAAAATTGAAAAATTTTCCTTAATTAAAATAGTTACAAAAATTCCACGATTTCCCACTATACATAATTACCATCACAGTGAGAAAGAATGCAGGAACGTTGCCTTATATTTTAACTGTGTGTGTTATGAAACAAAAAAATCAACTGCTCGTTTACTCAGGGAGTCTCCCATGCATGTACTAACCACAATCGATTGCGCTTTACTTTAACGTTTGTTGTTCAGCTAACTACACAGCTGCATAGATTATTTAAAATTAAGCCGAATTGGCAGATATTTCATGTTTTTCGATGTTTTAAAATCGTTATCGCTGGCATGAAGTACCTTCTAGAATTGACCTATAACCTCTACATACTTGGAGTAACACTACGGTAATTTAACAGCAATTCACGAAATATTTATTTACATTTTCGAACTTTTAACTATGGTAATTGTTAATATGATATCACAGGTAACAATCCCGATTGAAACAACCAACTTTGCAATAGCTTTTCACAACTTTGTAAGCAGTTTGTTGTCGATTTTTCGGTTGGCAGTTGTGATAATCTGCTTATATATGATGCATTCTTGATACATTTACTTAATGTTTTCGAAATTTAACAGCGGGGGTGTCATGGCAATGACATAGGTTAAATATACAAGCAACTCCGCCAACATTTCCTTCCCTTTTTCCAACATTGCACGCTGTTTTCTAACATTTTGCAGTCAGTTCATGTGAAAATCTATAGGTTGCTTTCAACTAGCATTTATTCAATTTGTCGACTTTACAGCTGCGCGTTTCTATATGCCAACAACTTAGGTCATATATACCGATATATCTACCAAAGTTTCAATAACTTAGCACAACTTTGCCATCACTTTGAACAACTTTGCCCGGTGTGTTAACAGCTTAAAACCCAGTACGTGCCGATAGCATCTACAACTTGTTCTTGGAAATTAGAAAAAAAATTAAAAACTTGTCCTTAATTAAAATTGTTACAAAAATTCCACGATTTTCCACTATAAATAATTACCATCACAGTGAGAAAGAATGCAGGAACGTTGCCTTATATTTTAACTGTGTGTGTTATGAAACAAAAAAATCAACTGCTCGCTTACTCAGGGAGTCTCCCATGCATGTACTAACCACGATCGATTGCGCTTTACTTTAAACGTTTGTTGTTCAGCTAACCACACAGCTGCATAGATTATTTGAAATTAAGCCGAATTGGCAGTTATTTCATGTTTTTCGATGTTTTAAAATCGTTATCGCTGGCATGAAGTACCTTCTAGAATTGACCTATAACCTCTACATACTTGGAGTAACACTACGGTAATTTAACAGCAATTCACGAAATATTTATTTACATTTTCGAACTTTTAACTATGGTAATTGTTAATATGATATCACAGGTAACAATCCCGATTGAAAAAACAACTTTGCAATCGCTTTTCACAACTTTGTAAGAAGTTTGTTGTCGATTTTTCGGTTGGCAGTTGTGATAATCTGCTTATATATGAGGCATTCTTGATACGTTTACTTAATGTTTTCGAAATTTAACAGCGGGGGTGTCATGGCAATGACATAGTTAAATATACAAGCAACTCCGCCAACATTTCCTTCGCTTTTTCCAACATTGCACGCTGTTTTCTAACATTTTACAGTCAGTTCATGTGAAAATCTATAGGTTGCTTTCAACTAGCATTTATTAAATTTGTCGACTTTACAGCTGCGCGTTTCTATATGCCAACAACTTAGGTCATATATACCGATATATCTACCAAAGTTTCAATAACTTAGCACAACTTTGCCATCACTTTGAACAACTTTGCCCGGTGTGTTAACAGATTAAAACCCAGTACGTGCCGATAGCATCTACAACTTGTTCTTGGAAATTAGAAAAAAATTGAAAACTTTTCCTTAATTAAAATAGTTACAAAAATTCCACGATTTTCCACTATAAATTATTACCATCACAGTGAGAAAGAATGCAGAACGTTGCCTTATATTTTAACTGTGTGTGTTATGGAAAAAAAAAATCAACTGCTCGTTTACTCAGGAGTCTCCCATGCATGTACTAACCACGATCGATTGCGATTTACTTTAAACGTTTGTGTCAGCCAACTACACAGCTGCATAGATATTTGAAATTAAGCCGAATTGGCAGGTATTTCATGTTTTTCGATGTTTTAAAATCGTTATTGCTGGCAGGAGTACCTTCTAGAATTGACCTATAACCTCTACACACTTGGAGTAACACTTCGGTATTTTAACAGAAATTCACGAAATATTTATTTACATTTTCGAACTTTTAACTATGGTAATTGTTAATATGATATCACAGGTAACAATCCCGATTGAAACAACCAACTTTGCAATCGCTTTTCACAACTTTGTAAGCAGTTTGTTGTCGATTTTTCGGTTGGCAGTTGTGATAATCTGCTTATATATGAGGCATTCTTGATACATTTACTTTATGTTCTCGAAATTTAACTGCGTGGGTGTCATGGCAATGACATAGGTTAAATATACAAGCAACTCCGCCAACATTTCCTTCGCTTTTTCCAACATTGCACGCTGT
Source organism: Saccoglossus kowalevskii (assembly GCF_000003605.2). NCBI lineage: Eukaryota > Metazoa > Hemichordata > Enteropneusta > Harrimaniidae > Saccoglossus > Saccoglossus kowalevskii. The sequence goes on from NW_003124589.1 coordinate 13,478, forward strand.
TTTCTAACATTTTACAGTCAGTTCATGTGAAAATCTATAGGTTGCTTTCAACTAGCATTTATTAAATTTGTCGACTTTACAGCTGCGCGTTTCTATATGCCAACAACTTAGGTCATATATACCGATATATCTACCAAAGTTTCAATAACTTAGCACAACTTTGCCATCACTTTGAACAACTTTGCCCGGTGTGTTAACAGCTTAAAACCCAGTACGTGCCGATAGCATCTACAACTTGTTCTTGGAAATTAGAAAAAAAATTAAAAACTTGTCCTTAATTAAAATTGTTACAAAAATTCCACGATTTTCCACTATAAATAATTACCATCACAGTGAGAAAGAATGCAGGAACGTTGCCTTATATTTTAACTGTGTGTGTCATGAAACAAAAAAATCAACTGCTCGCTTACTCAGGGAGTCTCCCATGCATGTACTAACCACGATCGATTGCGCTTTACTTTAAACGTTTGTTGTTCAGCTAACCACACAGCTGCATAGATTATTTGAAATTAAGCCGAATTGGCAGGTATTTCATGTTTTTCGATGTTTTAAAATCGTTATCGCTGGCATGAAGTACCTTCTAGAATTGACCTATAACCTCAACATACTTGGAGTAACACTACGGTAATTTAACAGCAATTCACGAAATATTTATTTACATTTTCGAACTTTTAACTATGGTAATTGTTAATATGATATCACAGGTAACAATCCCCATTGAAAAAAACAACTTTGCAATCGCTTTTCACAACTTTGTAAGCAGTTTGTTGTCGATTTTTCGGTTGGCAGTTGTGATAATCTGCTTATATATGAGGCATTCTTGATACGTTTACTTAATGTTTTCGAAATTTAACAGCGGGGGTGTCATGGCAATGACATAGGTTAAATATACAAGCAACTCCGCCAACATTTCCTTCGCTTTTTCCAACATTGCACGCTGTTTTCTAAGATTTTACAGCCAGTTCATGTGAAAATCTATAGGTTGCTTTCAAACTAGCATTTATTAAATTGGTCGACTTTACAGCTGCGCGTTTCTATATGCCAACAACTTAGGTCATATATACCAATATATCTACCAAAGTTTCAATAATTTAGCACAACTTTGCCATCACTTTGAACAACTTTGCCCGGTGTGTTAACAGCTTAAAACCCAGTACGTTCCGATCGCATCTACAACTTGTTCTTGGAAATTAGAAAAAAAATTGAAAACTTTTCCTTAATTAAAATAGTTACAAAAATTCCACGATTTTCCACTATAAATAATTACCATCACAGTGAGAAAGAATGCAGGTTACGTTGCCTTATATTTTAACTGTGTGTGTTATGAAACAAAAAAAAATCAACTGCTCGTTTACTCAGGGAGTCTCCCATGCATGTACTAACCACGATCGATTGCGATTTACTTTAAACGTTTGTTGTTCAGCTAACTACACAGCTGCATAGATTATTTGAAAATAAGCCGAAATGGCAGGTTTTTCATGTTTTTCGATGTTTTAAAATCGTTATTGCTGGCATGAAGTACCTTCTAGAATTGACCTATAACCTCTACACACTTGGAGTAACACTACGGTATTTTAACAGCAATTCACGAAATATTTATTTATATTTTCGAACTTTTAACTATGGTAATTGTTAATATGATATCACAGGTAACAATCCCGATTGAAACAACCAACTTTGCAATCGCTTTTCACCAATTTGTAAGCAGTTTGTTGTCGATTTTTCGGTTGGCAGTTGTGATAATCTGCTTATATATGAGGCATTCTTGATACATTTACTTAATGTTCTCGAAATTTAACTGCGGCGGTGTCATGGCAATGACATAGGTTAAATATACAAGCAACACCGCCAACATTTCCTTCGCTTTTTCCAACATTGCACGCTGTTTTCTAACATTTTACAGTCAGTTCATGTGAAAATCTATAGGTTGCTTTCAACTAGCATTTATTAAATTTGTCGACTTTACAGCTGCGCGTTTCTATATGCCAACAACTTAGGTCATATATACCGATATATCTACCAAAGTTTCAATAACTTAGCACAACTTTGCCATCAATTTGAACAACTTTGCCCGGTGTGTTAACAGCTTAAAACCCAGTACGTGCCGATAGCATCTACAACTTGTTCTGGGAAATTAGAAAAAAAATGAAAACTTTTCCTTAATTAAAATAGTTACAAAATTCCACGATTTTCCACTATAAATAATTACCATCACAGTGAGAAAGAATGCAGAAACGTTGCCTTATATTTTAACTGTGTGTGTTATGAAACAAAAAAAATCAACTGCTCGTTTACTCAGGGAGTCTCCCATGCATGTACTAACCACGATCGATTGCGCTTTATTTTAAACATTTGTTGTTCAGCTAACTACACAGCTGCATAGATTATTTGAAATTAAGCCGAATTGGCAGGTATTTCATGTTTTTCGATGTTTTAAAATCGTTATCGCTGGCATGAAGTACCTTCTAGAATTGACCTATAACCTCTACATACTTGGAGTAACACTACGGTAATTTAACAGCAATTCACGAAATATTTATTTACATTTTCGAACTTTTAACTATGGTAATTGTTAATATGATATCACAGGTAACAATCCCGATTGAAACAACCAACTTTGCAATCGCTTTTCACAACTTTGTAAGCAGTTTGTTGTCGATTTTTCGGTTGGCAGTTGTGATAATCTGCTTATATATGAGGCATTCTTGATACATTTACTTAATGTTTTCGAAATTTAACTGCGGGGGTGTCATGGCGATGACATAGGTTAAATATACAAGCAACTCCGCCAATATTTCCTTCGCTTTTTCCAACATTGCACGCTGTTTTCTAACATTTTACAGTCCGTTCATGTGAAAATCTATAGGTTGCTCTCAACTAGCATTTATTAAATTTGTCGACTTTACAGCTGCGCGTTTCTATATGCCAACAACTTAGGTCATATATACCGATATATCTACCAAAGTTTCAATAACTTAACACAAATTTGCCATCACTTTGAACAACTTTGCCCGGTGTGTTAACAGCTTAAAACCCACTACGTGCCGATAGCATCTACAACTGTTCTTGGAAATTAGAAAAAAAATTGAAAACTTTTCCTTAATTAAAATAGTTACAAAAATTCCACGATTTTCCACTATAAATAATTACCATCACAGTGAGAAAGAATGCAGGAACGTTGCCTTATATTTTAACTGTGTGTGTTATGAAACAAAAAAAAATCAACTGCTCGTTTACTCAGGGAGTCTCCCATGCATGTACTAACCACGATCGATTGCGCTTTACTTTAAACATTTGTTGTTCAGCTAACAACACAGCTGCATAGATTATTTAAAATTAAGCCGAATTGGCAGGTATTTCATGTTTTTCGATGTTTTAAAATCGTTATCGCTGTCATGAAGTACCTTCTAGAATTGACCTATAACCTCTACATACTTGGAGTAACACAACGGTAATTTAACAGCAATTCACGAAATATTTATTTACATTTTCGAATTTTTAACTATGGTAATTGTTAATATGATATCACAGGTAACAATCCCGATTGAAACAACCAACTTTGCAATCGCTTTTCACAACTTTGTAAGCAGTTTTTTGTCGATTTTTCGGTTGGCAGTTATGATAATCTGCTTATATATGAGGCATTCTTGATACATTTACTTAATGTTTTCGAAATTAAACTGCGTGGGTGTCATGGCAATGACATAGGTTAAATATACAAGCAACTCCGCCAACATTTCCTTCGCTTTTTCCAACAATGCACGCTGTTATCTAACATTTTACAGTCAGTTCATGTGAAAATCTATAGGTTGCTTTCAACTAGCATTTATTAAATTTGTCGACTTTACAGCTGCGCGTTTCTATATGCCAACAACTTAGGTCATATATACCGATATACCTACCAAAGTTTCAATAACTTAGCACAACTTTACCATCACTTTGAACAACTTTGCCCGGTGTGTTAACAGCTTGAAACCCAGTACGTGCTGATAGCATCTACAACTTGTTCTTGGGAATTAGAAAAAAAAATTGAAAACTTTTCCTTAATTAAAATAGTTACAAAAATTCCACGATTTTCCATTATAAATAATTACCATCACAGTGAGAAAGAATGCAGGAACGTTGCCTTATATTTTAACTGTGTGTGTTATGAAACAAAAAAAATCAACTGCTCGTTTACTCAGGGAGTGTCCCATGCAAGTACTAACCACGATCGATTGCGCTTTACTTTAAACATTTGTTGTTCAGCTAACAACACAGCTGCATAGATTATTTAAAATTAAGCCGAATTGGCAGGTATTTCATGTTTTTCTATGTTTTAAAATCGTTATCGCTGTCATGAAGTACCTTCTAGAATTGACCTATAACCTCTACATACTTGGAGTAACACAACGGTAATTTAACAGCAATTCACGAAATATTTATTTACATTTTCGAATTTTTAACTATGGTAATTGTTAATATGATATCACAGGTAACAATCCCGATTGAAACAACCAACTTTGCAATCGCTTTTCACAACTTTGTAAGCAGTTTTTTGTCGATTTTTCGGTTGGCAGTTATGATAATCTGCTTATATATCAGGAATTCTTGATACATTTACTTAATGTTTTCGAAATTAAACTGCGGGGGTGTCATGGCAATGACATAGGTTAAATATACAAGCAACTCCGCCAACATTTCCTTCGCTTTTTCCAACAATGCACGCTGTTATCTAACATTTTACAGTCAGTTCATGTGAAAATCTATAGGTTGCTTTCAACTAGCATTTATTACATTTGTCGACTTTACAGCTGCGTGTTTCTATATGCCAACAACTTAGGTCATATATACCGATATATCTACCAAAGTTTCAATAACTTAGCACAACTTTGCCATCACTTTGAACAACTTTGCCCGGTGTGTTAACAGCTTAACACCCAGTACGTGCCGATAGCATCTACAACTTGTTCTTGGAAATTAGAAAAAAAATTGAAAACTTTTCCTTAATTAAAATAGTTACAAAATTCCACGATTTTCCACTATAAATAATTACCATCACAGTGAGAAAGAATGCAGGAACGTTGCCTTATATTTTAACTGTGTGTGTTATGAAACAAAAAAAAATCAACTGCTCGTTTACTCAGGGAGTCTCCCATGCATGTACTAACCACGATCGATTGCGCTTTACTTTAAACGTTTGTTGTTCAGGTAACTACACAGCTGCATAGATTATTTGAAATTAAGCCGAATTGGCAGGTATTTCATGTTTTTCGATGTTTTATAATCGTTATCGCTGGAATGAAGTACCTTCTAGAATTGACCTATAACCTCTACATACTTGGAGCAACACTACGGTAATTTAACAGCAATTCACGAAATATTTATTTACATTTTCGAACTTTTATCTATGGTAATTGTTAATATTATATCACAGGTAACAATCCCGAATGAAAAAAACAACTTTGCAATCGCTTTTCACAACTTTGTAAGCAGTTTGTTGTCGATTTTTCGGTTGGCAGTTGTGATAAGCTGCTTATATATGAGGCATTTTTGATACATTTACTTAATGTTTTCGAAATTTAACTGCGGGGTTGTCATGGCGATGACATAGGTTAAAATACAAGCAACTCCGCCAACATTTCCTTCGCTTTTTCCAACATTGCACGCTGTTTTCTAACATTTTACAGTCCGTTCATGTGAAAATCTATAGGTTGCTTTCAACTAGCATTTATTCAATTTGTCGACTTTACAGCTGCGCGTTTCTATATGCCAACAACTTAGGTCATATATACCGATATATCTACCAAAGTTGCAATAACTTAGCACAACTTTGCCATCACTTTGAACAACTTTGCCCGGTGTGTTAACAGCTTAAAACCCACTACGTGCCGATAGCATCTACAACTTGTTCTTGGAAATTAGAAAAAAATTGAAAACTTTTCCTTAATTAAAATAGTTACAAAAATCCACGATTTTCCACTATAATAATTATCATCACAGTGAGAAGATGCAGGAACGTTGCCTTATATTTTAACTGTGTGTGTTATGAAACAAAAAAAATCAACTGCTCGTTTACTCAGGGAGTCTCCCATGCATGTACTAAAAACGATCGATTGCGCTTTACTTTAAACGTTTGTTGTTCAGCTAACTACACAGCTGCATAGATTATTTGAAATTAAGCCGAATTGGCAGGTATTTCATGTTTTTCGATGTTTTAAAATCGTTATTGCTGGCATGAAGTACCTTTTAGAATTGACCTATAACCTCTACATACTTGGAGTAACACTACGGTAATTTAACAGCAATTCACGAAATATTTATTTACATTTTCGAACTTTTAACAATGGTAATTGTTAATATGATATCACAGGTAACAATCCCGATTGAAACAACCAACTTTGCAATCGCTTTTCACAACTTTGTAAGCAGTTTGTTGTCGATTTTTCGGTTGGCAGTTGTGATAATCTGCTTATATATGAGGCATTCTTGATACATTTACTTAATGTTTTCGAAATTTAACTGCGGGGGTGTCATGGCAATGACATAGGTTAAATATACAAGCAACTCCGCCAACATTTCCTTCGCTTTTTCCAACATTGCACGCTGTTTTCTAACATTTTACAGTCAGTTCATGTGAAAATCTATAGGTTGCTTTCAACTAGCATTTATTAAATTTGTCGACTTTACAGCTGCGCGTTTCTATATGCCAACAACTTAGGTCATATATACCGATATATCTACCAAAGTTTCAATAACTTATCACAACTTTGCCATCACTTTGAACAACTTTGCCCGGTGTGTTAACAGCTTAAAACCCAGGACGTGCCGATAGCATCTACAATTTGTTCTTGGAAATTAGAAAAAAAATTGAAAACTTTTCCTTAATTAAAATAGTTACAAAAATTCCACGATTTTCCACTATAAATAATTACCATCACAGTGAGAAAGAATGCAGGAACGTTGCCTTATATTTTAACTGTGTGTGTTATGAAACAAAAAAACATCAACTGCTCGTTTACTCAGGGAGTCTCCCATGCATGTACAAACCACGATCGATTGCGCTTTACTTTAAACATTTGTTGTTCAGCTAACTACACAGCTGCATAGATTATTTGAAATTAAGTCGAATTGGCAGGTATTTCATGTTTTTCGATGTTTTAAAATCGTTATCGCTGGCATGAAGTAACTTCGAGAATTGACCTATAACCTCTACATACTTGGAGTAACACTACGGTAATTTAACAGCAATTCACGAAATATTTATTTACATTTTCGAACTTTTAACTACGGTAATTGTTAATATGATATCACAGGTAACAATCCCGATTGAAACAACCAACTTTGCAATCGCTTTTCACAACTTTGTAAGCAGTTTGTTGTCGATTTTTCGGTTGGCAGTTGTGATAATCTGCTTATATATGAGGCATTCTTGATACATTTACTTAATGTTCTCGAAATTTAACTGCGGGGGTGTCATGGCGGTGACATAGGTTAAATATACAAGCAACTCCGCCAACATTTCCTTCACTTTTTCCAACATTGCACGCTGTTTTCTAACATTTTACAGTCAGTTCATGTGAAAATCTATAGGTTGCTTTCAACTAGCATTTATTAAATTTGTCGACTTTACAGCTGCGCGTTTCTATATGCCAACAACTTAGGTCATATATACCGATATATCTACCAAAGTTTCAATAACTTAGCACAACTTTGCCATCACTTTGAACAACTTTGCCCGGTGTGTTAACAGCTTAAAACCCAGTACGTGCCGATAGCATCTACAACTTGTTCTTGGAAATTAGAAAAAAATTGAAAACTTTTCCTTAATTAAAATAGTTACAAAAATTCCACGATTTTCCACTATAAATTATTACCATCACAGTGAGAAAGAATGCAAGAACGTTGCCTTAAATTTTAACTGTGTGTGTTATGAAACAAAAAAAAAATCAACTGCTCGTTTACTCAGGGAGTCTCCCATGCATGTACTAACCACGATCGATTGCGCTTTACTTTAAACATTTGTTGTTCAGCTAACCACACAGCTGCATAGATTATTTGAAATTAAGCCGAATTGGCAGGTATTTCATGTTTTTCGATGTTTTAAAATCGTTATCGCTGGCATGAAGTACCTTCTAGAATTGACCTATAACCTCTACATACTTGGAGTAACACTACGGTAATTTAACAGCAATTCACGAAATATTTATTTACATTTTCGAACTTTTAACTATGGTAATTGTTAATATGATATCACAGGTAGCAATCCCGATTGAAAAAAAAACAACTTTGCAATCGCTTTTCACAACTTTGTAAGCAGTTTGTTGTCGATTTTTCGGTTGGCAGTTGTGATAATCTGCTTATATATGAGGCATTCTTGATACGTTTACTTAATGTTTTCGAAATTTAACTGCGGGGTGTCATGGCGATGACATAGGTTAAATATACAAGCAACTCCGCCAACATTTCCTTCGCTTTTTCCAACATTGCACGCTGTTTTCTAACATTTTACAGTCCGTTCATGTGAAAATCTATAGGTTGCTTTCAACTAGCATTTATTCAATTTGTCGACTTTACAGCTGCGCGTTTCTATATGCCAACATCTTAGGTCATATATACCGATATATCTACCAAAGTTTCAATAACTTAGCACAACTTTGCCATCACTTTGAACAACTTTGCCCGGTGTGTTAACAGCTTAAAACCCACTACGTGCCGATAGCATCTACGACTTGTTCTTGGAAATTAGAAAAAAATTGAAAACTTTTCCTTAATTAAAATAGTTACTAAAATTCCACGATTTTCCACTATAAATAATTACCACCACAGTGAGAAAGAATGCAGGAACGTTGCCTTATATTTTAACTGTGTGTGTTATGAAACAAAAAAAAATCAACTGCTCGTTTACTCAGGGAGTCTCCCATGCATGTACTAACCACGATCGATTGCGCTTTACTTTAAACGTTTGTTGTTCAGCTAACTACACAGCTGCATAGATTATTTGAAATTAAGCCGAATTGGCAGGTATTTCATGTTTTTCGATGTTTTAAAATCGTTATCGCTGGCATGAAGTAACTTCTAGAATTGACCTATAACCTCTACATACTTGGAGTAACACTACGGTAATTTAACAGCAATTCACGAAATATTTATTTACATTTTCGAACTTTTAACTATGGTAATTGTTAATATGATATCACAGGTAACAATCCCGATTGAAACAACCAACTTTGCAATCGCTTTTCACAACTTTGTAAGCAGTTTGTTGTCGATTTTTCGGTTGGCAGTTGTGATAATCTGCTCATATATGAGGCATTCTTGATACATTTACTTAATGTTTTCGAAATTTAACAGCGGGGGTGTCATGGCAATGACATAGGTTAAATATTCAAGCAACTCCGCCAAAATTTCCTTCGATTTTTCCAACATTGCACGCTGTTTTCTAACATTTTACAGTCAGTTCATGTGAAAATCTATAGGTTGCTTTCAACTAGCATTCATTAAATTTGTCGACTTTACAGCTGCGCGTTTCTATATGCCAACAACTTAGGTCATATATACCGAAATATCTACCAAAGTTTCAATAACTCAGCACAACTTTGCCATCACTTTGAACAACTTTGCCCGGTGTGTTAACAGCTTAAAACCCAGTACGTGCCGATAGCATCTACAACTTGTTCTTGGAAATTAGAAACAAATTGAAAACTTTTCCTTAATTAAAATAGTTAAACAAATTCCACGATTTTCCACTATAAATAATTACCATCACAGTGAGAAAGAATGCAGGAACGTTGCCTTATATTTTAACTGTGTGTGTTATGAAACAAAAAAAAAATCAACTGCTCGTTTACTCAGGGAGTCACCCATGCATGTACTAACCACGATCGATTGCGCTTTACTTTAAACACTTGTTGTTCAGCTAACTACACAGCTGCATAGATTATTTGAAATTAAGCCGAATTGGCAGGTATTTCATGTTTTTCGATGTTTTAAAATCGTTATCGCTGGCATGAAGTACCTTCTGGAATTGACCTATAACCTCTACATACTTGGAGTAACACTACGGTAATTTAACAGCAATTCACGTAATATTTATTTACATTTTCGAACTTTTAACTATGGTAATTGTTAATATGATATCACAGGTAACAATCCCGATTGAAACAACCAACTTTGCAATCGCTTTTCACAACTTTGTAAGCAATTTGTTGTCGATTATTCGGTTGGCAGTTGTGATAATCTGCTTATATATGAGGCATTCTTGATACATTTACTTAATGTTTTCGAAATTTAACTGCGGGGGTGTCATGGCGATGACATAGGTTAAATATACAAGCAACTCCGCCAACATTTCCTTCGCTTTTTCCAACATTGCACGCTGTTTTCTAACATTTTACAGTCAGTTCATGTGAAAATCTATAGGTTGCTTTCAACTAGCATTTATTACATTTGTCTACTTTACAGCTGCGCGTTTCTATATGCCAACAACTTAGATCATATATACCGATATATCTACCAAAGTTTCAATAACTTAGCACAACATTGCCATCACTTTGAACAACTTTGCCCGGTGTGTTAACAGCTTAAAACCCAGTACGTGCCGATTGCATCTACAACTTGTTCTTGGAAATTAGAAAAAAATTGAAAACTTATCCTTAATTAAAATAGTTACAAAAATTCCACGATTTTCCACTATAAATAATTACCATCACAGTGGGAAAGAATGCAGGAACGTTGCCTTATATTTTAACTGTGTGTGTTATGAAACAAAAAATAAATCAACTGCTCGTTTACTCAGGGAGTGTCCCATGCATGTACTAACCACGATCGATTGCGCTTTACTTTAAACGTTTGTTGTTCAGCTAACAACACAGCTGCATAGATTATTTAAAATTAAGCCGAATTGGCAGGTATTTCATGTTTTTCGATGTTTTAAAATCGTTATCGCTGGCATGAAGTACCTTCTAGAATTGACCTATAACCTCTACATACTTGGAGTAACACTACGGTAATTTAACAGCAATTCACGAAATATTTATTTACATTTTCGAACTTTTAACTATGGTAATTGTTAATATGATATCACAGGTAACAATCCCGATTGAAACAACCATCTTTTCAATCGCTTTTCACAACTTTGTAAGCAGTTTGTTGTCGATTTTTCGATTGGCAGTTGTGATAATCTGCTTTTATATGAGACATTTTTGATACATTTACTTAATGTTTTCGAAATTTAACTGCGGGGGTGTCATGGCGATGACATAGGTTAAATATACAAGCAACTCCGCCAACATTTCCTTCGCTTTTTCCAACAGTGCACGCTGTTTTCTAACATTTTACAGTCCGTTCATGTGAAAATCTATAGGTTGCTTTCAACTAGCATTTATTCAATTTGTCGACTTTACAGCTGCGCGTTTCTATATGCCAACAACTTAGGTCATATATACCGATATATCTACCAAAGTTTCAATAACTTAGCACAACTTTGCCATCACTTTGAACAACTTTACCCGGTGTGTTAACAGCTTAAAACCCACTACGTGCCGATAGCATCTACAACTTGTTCTTGGAAATTAGAAAAAAATTTAAAACCTTTCCTTAATTAAAATAGTTACAAAAATTCAACGATTTTCCACTATAAATAATTACCATCACAGTGAGAAAGAATGCAGGAAGGTTGCCTTATATTTTAACTGTGTGTGTTATGAAACAAAAAAAAATCAACTGCTCGTTTACTCAGGGAGTCTCCCATGCATGTACTAACCACGATCGATTGCGGTTTACTTTAAACGTTTGTTGTTCAGCTAACTACACAGCTGCATAGATTAGTTGAAGTTAAGCCGAATTGGCATGTATTTCATGTTTTTCGATGTTTTAAAATCGTTATCGCTGGCATGAAGTACCTTCTAGAATTGACCTATAACCTCTACATACTTGGAGTAACACTACGGTAATTTAACAGCAATTCACGAAATATTTATTTACATTTTCGAACTTTTAACTATGGTAATTGTTAATATGATATCACAGGTAACAATCCCCATTGAAAAAAACAACTTTGCAATCGCTTTTCACAACTTTGTAAGCAGTATGTTGTCGATTTTTCGGTTGGCAATTGTGATAATCTGCTTATATATGAGGCATTCTTGATACGTTTACTTAATGTTTTCGAAATTTAACAGCGGGGGTGTCATGGCAATGACATAGGTTAAATATACAAGCAACTCCGCCAAAATTTCCTTCGCTTTTTCCAACATTGCACGCTGTTTTCTAACATTTTACAGTCAGTTCATGTGAAAATCTATAGGTTGCTTTCAACTAGCATTTATTAAATTTGTCGACTTTACAGCTGCGCGTTTCTATATACCAACAACTTAGGTCATATATACCGATATATCTACCAAAGTTTCAATAAATTAGCATAACTTTGCCATCACTTTGAACAACTTTACCCGGTGTGTTAACAGCTTAAAACCCACTACGTGCCGATAGCATCTACAACTTGTTCTTGGAAATTAGAAGAAAATTGAAAACATTTCCTTAATTAAAATAGTTACAAAAATTCCACGATTTTCCACTATAAATAATTACCATCACAGTGAGAAAGAATGCAGGAACGTTGCCTTATATTTTAACTGTGTGTGTTATGAAACAAAAAAAAGATCAACTGCTCGTTTACTCAGGGAGTCTCCCATGCATGTACTAACCACGATCGATTGCACTTTACTTTAAACGTTTGTTGTTCAGCTAACTACACAGCTGCATAGATTATTTGAAATTAAGCCGAATTGGCAGGTATTTCATGTTTTTCGATGTTTTAAAATCGTTATCGCTGGCATGAAGTACCTTCTAGAATTGACCTATAACCTCTACATACTTGGAGTAACACTACGGTAATTTAACAGCAATTCACGAAATATTTATTTACATTTTCGAACTTTTAACTATGGTAATTGTTAATATGATATCACAGGTAACAATCCCTAATGAAAAAACAACTTTGCAATCGCTTTTCACAACTTTGTAAGCAGTTTGTTGTCGATTTTTCGGTTGGCAGTTGTGATAAGCTGCTTATATATGAGGCATTTTTGATATATTTACTTAATGTTTTCGAAATTTAACTGCGGGGTTGTCATGGCGATGACATAGGTTAAATATACAAGCAACTCCGCCAACATTTCCTTCGCTTTTTTCAACATTGCACGCTGTTTTCTAACATTTTACAGTCAGTTCATGTGAACATCTATAGGTTGCTTTCAACTAGCATTTATTAAATGTGTCGACTTTACAGCTGCGCGTTTCTATATGCCAACAACTTAGGTCATATATACCGATATATCTACCAAAGTTGCAATAACTTAGCACAACTGCGCCATCACTTTGAACACTTTGCACGGTGTGTTAACAGCTTAAAACCCAGTACGTGCCGATAGCATCTACAACTTGTTCTCTGGAAATTAGAAAAAAATTGAAAACTTTTCCTTAATTAAAATAGTTAAAAAATTCCACGATTTTCCACTATAAATAATTACCATCACATTGAGAAAGAATGCAGGAACGTTGCCTTATATTTTAAGTGTGTGTTATGAAACAAACAAAAAATCAACTGCTCGTTTACTCAGGGAGTCTCCCATGCATGTACTAACCACCATCGATTGCGCTTTACTTTAAACGTTTGTTGATCAGCTAACTACACAGCTGCCTAGATTATTTAAAATTAAGCCGAATTGGCAGGTATTTCATGTTTTTCGATGTTTTAAAATCGTTATCGCTGGCATGAAGTACCTTCTAGAATTGACCTATAACCTCTACATACTTGGAGCAACACTACGGTAATTTAACAGCAATTCACGAAATATTTATTTACATTTTCGAACTTTTATCTATGGTAATTGTTAATATGATATCACAGGTAACAATCCCGAATGAAAAAAACAACTTTGCAATCGCTTTTCACAACTTTGTAAGCAGTTTGTTGTCGATTTTTCGGTTGGCAGTTGTGATAAGCTGCTTATATATGAGGCATTTTTGATACATTTACTTAATGTTTTCGAAATTTAACTGCGGGGGTGTCATGGCGATGACATAGGTTAAATATACAAGCAACTCCGCCAACATTTCCTTCGCTTTTTCCAACATTGCACGCTGTTTTCTAACATTTTACAGTCAGTTCATGTGAACATCTATATGTTGCTTTCAACTAGCATTTATTAAATTTGTCGACTTTACAGCTGCGCGTTTCTATATGGCCAATAACATAGGTCATATATACCGATATATCTACCAAAGTTTCAATAACTTAGCACAACTTTGCCATCACTTTGAACAACTTTGCCCGGTGTGTTAACAGCTTAAAACCCAGTACGTGCCGATAGCATCTACAACTTGTTCTTGGAAATTAAAAAAAAAAATGAAAACTTTTCCTTAATTAAAATAGTTACAAAAATTCCACGATTTTCCACTATAAATAATTACCATCACAGTGAGAAAGAATGCAGGAACGTTGCCTTATATTTTAACTGTGAGTGTTATGAAACAAAAAAAAATCAACTGCTCGTTTACTCAGGGAGTCTCCCATGAAATTACTAAGCACAATCGATTGCGCTTTACTTTAAACGTTTGTTGTTCAGCTAACTACACAGCTGCATAGATTATTTAAAATTAAGCCGAATTGGCAGGTATTTCATGTTTTTCGATGTTTTAAAATCGTTATCGCTGGCATGAAGTACCTTCTAGAATTGACCTATAACCTCTACATACTTGGAGTAACACAACGGTAATTTAACAGCAATTCACGAAATATTTATTTACATTTTCGAACTTTTAACTATGGTAATTGTTAATATGATATCACAGGTAACAATCCCGATTGAAACAACCAACATTGCAATCGCTTTTCACAACTTTGTAAGCAGTTTGTTGTCGATTTTTCGGTTGGCAGTTGTGATAATCTGCTTATATATGAGGCATTCTTGATACATTTACTTAATGTTTTCGAAATTTAACAGCGAGGGTGTCATGAGCAATGACATAGGTTAAATATACAAGCAACTCCGCCAACATTTCCTTCGCTTTTTCCAACATTCACGCTGTTTTCTAACATTTTACAGTCAGTTCATGTGAAAATCTATAGGTTGCTTTCAACTAGCATTTATTAAATTTCTCGACTTTACAGCTGCGCGTTTCTATATGCCAAAAACTTAGGTCATATATACCGATATATCTACCAAAGTTTCAATAACTTAGCACAACTTTGCCATCACTTTGAACAACTTTGCCCGGTGTGTTAACAGCTTAAAACCCAGTACGTGCCGATAGCATCTACAACTTGTTCTTGGAAATTAGAAAAAAATTGAAAACTTTTCCTTAATTAAAATAGTTACAAAAATTCCACGATTTTCCACTATAAATAATTACCATCACAGTGAGAAAGAATGCAGGAACGTTGCCTTATATTTTAACTGTGAATGTTATGAAACAAAAAAAAATCAACTGCTCGTTTACTCAGGGAGTCTCCCACGAAATTACTAAGCACAATCGATTGCGCTTTACTTTAAACGTTTGTTGTTCAGCTAACTACACAGCTGCATAGATTATTTAAAATTAAGCCGAATTGGCAGGTATTTCATGTTTTTCGATGTTTTAAAATCGTTATCGCTGGCATGAAGTACCTTCTAGAATTGACCTATAACCTCTACATACTTGGAGTAACACAACGGTAATTTAACAGCAATTCACGAAATATTTATTTACATTTTCGAACTTTTAACTATGGTAATTGTTAATATGATATCACAGGTAACAATCCCGATTGAAACAACCAACATTGCAATCGCTTTTCACAACTTTGTAAGCAGTTTGTTGTCGATTTTTCGGTTGGCAGTTGTGATAATCTGCTTATATATGAGGCATTCTTGATACATTTACTTAATGTTTTCGAAATTTAACAGCGAGGGTGTCATGGCAATGACATAGGTTAAATATACAAGCAACTCCGCCAACATTTCCTCCGCTTTTTCCAACATTCACGCTGTTTTCTAACATTTTACAGTCAGTTCATGTGAAAATCTATAGGTTGCTTTCAACTAGCATTTATTAAATTTCTTGACTTTACAGCTGCGCGTTTCTATATGCCAACAACTTAGGTCATATATACCGATATATCTACCAAAGTTTCAATAACTTAGCACAACTTTGCCATCACTTTGAACAACTTTGCCCGGTGTGTTAACAGCTTACAACCCAGTACGTGCCGATAGCATCTACAACTTGTTCTTGGAAATTAGAAAAAAATTGAAAACTTTTCCTTAATTAAAATAGTTACAAAAATTCCACGATTTTCCACTATAAATAATTACCATCACAGTGAGAAAGAATGCAGGAACGTTGCCTTATATTTTAACTGTGTGTGTTATGAAACAAAAAAAAAATCAACTGCTCGTTTACTCACGGAGTCTCCCATGAAATTACTAACCACGATCGATTGCGCTTTACTTTAAACGTTTGTTGTCAGCTAACTACACAGCTGCATAGATTATTTAAAATTAAGCCGAATTGGCAGGTATTTCATGTTTTTCGATGTTTTAAAATCGTTATCGCTTGCATGAAGTACCTTCTAGAATTGACCTATAACCTCTACATACTTGGAGTAACACTACGGTAATTTAACAGCAATTCACGAAATATTTATTTACATTTTCGAACTTTTAAATATGGTAATTGTTAATATGATATCACAGGTAACAACCCCGATTGAAAAAACCAACTTTGCAATCGCTTTTCACAACTTTGTAAGCAGTTTGTTGTCGATTTTTCGGTTGGCAGTTGTGATAATCTGCTTATATATGAGGCATTCTTGATACGTTTACTTAATGTTTTCGAAATTTAACAGCGGGGGTGTCATGGCAATGACATAGGTTAAATATACAAGCAACTCCGCCAACATTTCCTTCGATTTTTCCAACATTGCACGCTGTTTTCTAACATTTTACAGTCAGTTCATGTGAAAATCTATAGGTTGCTTTCAACTAGCATTTATTAAATTTGTCGACTTTACAGCTGCGCGTTTCTATATGCCAACAATTAAGGTAATATATACCGATATATCTACCAAAGTTTCAATGACTTAGCACAACTTTGCCATCACTTTGAACAACTTTGCCCGGTGTGTTAACAGCTTAAAACCCAGTACGTGCCGATAGCATCTACAACTTGTTCTTGGAAATTAGAAACAAATTGAAAACTTTTCCTTAATTAAAATAGTTACAAAAATTCCACGATTTTCCACTATAAATAATTACCATCACAGTGAGAAAGAATGCAGGAACGTTGCCTTATATTTTAACTGTGTGTGTTATGAAACAAAAAAAAATCAACTGCTCGTTTACTCAGGGAGTCACCCATGCATGTACTAACCACGATCGATTGTGCTTTACTTTAAACGTTTGTTGTTCAGCTAACTACACAGCTGCATAGATTATTTGAAATTAAGCCGAATTGGCAGGTATTTCATGTTTTTCTATGTTTTAAAATCGTTATCGCTGGCATGAAGTACCTTCTGGAATTGACCTATAAATTCTACATACTTGGAGTAACACTACGGTAATTTAACAGCAATTCACGAAATATTTAATTACATTTTCGAACTTTTAACTATGGTAATTGTTAATATGATATTACAGGTAACAATCCCGAATGAAACAACCAACTTTGCAATCGCTTATCACAACTTTGTAAGCAGTCTGTGGTCGATTTTTCGGTTGGCAGTTGTGATAATCTGCTTATATATGAGGCATTCTTGCTACGTTTACTTAATGTTTTCGAAATTTAGGTTAAATATACAAGCAACTCCGCCAACATTTCCTTCAATTTTTCCAACATTGCACGCTGTTTTCTAACATTTTACAGTCAGTTCATGTGAAAATCTCTAGGTTGCTTTCAACTAGCATTCATTAAATTTGTCGACTTTACAGCTGCGCGTTTCTATATGCCAACAACTTAGGTCATATATACCGAAATATCTACCAAAGTTTCAATGACTCAGCACAACTTTGCCATCACTTTGAACAACTTTGCCCGGTGTGTTAACAGCTTAAAACCCAGTACGTGCCGATAGCATCTACAACTTGTTCTTGGAAATTAGAAACAAATTGAAAACTTTTCCTTAATTAAAATAGTTACAAAAATTCCACGATTTTCCACTATAAATAATTACCATCACAGTGAGAAAGAATGCAGGAACGTTGCCTTATATTTTAACTGTGTGTGTTATGAAACAAAAAAAATTCAACTGCTCGTTTACTCAGGGAGTCACCCATGCATGTACAAACCACGATCGATTGTGCTTTACTTTAAACGTTTGTTGTTCAGCTAACTACACAGCTGCATAGATTATTTGAAATTAAGCCGAATTGGCAGGTATTTCATGTTTTTCGATGTTTTAAAATCGTTATCGCTGGCATGAAGTACCTTCTAGAATTGACCTATAACCTCTACATACTTGGAGTAACACTTCGGTAATTTAACAGCAATTCACGAAATATTTATTAACATTTTCGAACTTTTAACTATGGTAATTGTTAATATGATATCACAGGTAACAATCCCCATTGAAAAAAACAACTTTGCAATCGCTTTTCACAACTTTGTAAACAGTTTGTTGTCGATTTTTCGGTTGGCAGTTGTGATAATCTGCTTATATATGAGGCATTCTTGATACGTTTACTTAATGTTTTCGAAATTTAACAGCGGGGGTGTCATGGCAATGACATAGGTTAAATATACAAGCAACTCCGCCAACATTTCCTTCGCTTTTTCCAACATTGCACGCTGTTTTCTAAGATTTTACAGTCAGTTCATGTGAAAATCTATAGGTTGCTTTCAAACTAGCATTTATTAAATTGGTCGACTTTACAGCTGCGCGTTTCTATATGCCAACAACTTAGGTCATATATACCGATATATCTACCAAAGTTTCAATAATTTAGCACAACTTTGCCATCACTTTGAACAACTTTGCCCGGTGTGTTAACAGCTTAAAACCCAGTACGTTCCGATCGCATCTACAACTTGTTCTTGGAAATTAGAAAAAAAATTGAAAACTTTTCCTTAATTAAATAGTTACAAAATTCCACGATTTCCACTATAAATAATTACCATCACAGTGAGAAGATGCAAGAACGTTGCCTTATAATTTAACTGTGTGTGTTATGAACCAAAAAAAAATCAACTGCTCGTTTACTCAGGGAGTCTCCCATGCATGTACTAACCACGATCGATTGCGCTTTACTTTAAACGTTTGTTGTTCAGTTAACTACCTAGCTGCATAGATTATTTGAAATTAAGCCGAATTGGCAGGTATTTCATGTTTTTCAATGTTTTAAAATCGTTATCGCTGGCATGAAATACCTTCTAGAATTGACCTGTAACCTCTACATACTTGGAGTAACACTACGGTAATTTAACAGAAATTCACGAAATATTTATTTACATTTTCGAACTTTTAACTATGGTAATTGTTAATATGATATCACAGGTAACAATCCCGTTTGAAACAACCAACTTTGCAATCTCATTTCACAACTTTGTAAGCAGTTTGTTGTCGATTTTTCGGTTGGTAGTTGTGATAATCTGCTTATATATGAGGCACTCTTGATACGTTTACTTAATGTTTTCGAAATTTAACAGCGGGGGTGTCATGGCAATGACATAGGTTAAATATACAAGCAACTCCGCCAACATTTCCTTCGCTTTTCCCAACATTGCACGCTGTTTTCTAACATTTTACAGTCAGTTCATGTGAAAATCTATAGGTTGCTTTCAACTAGCATTTATTGAATTTGTCGACTTTACAGCTGCGCGTTTCTATATGCCAACAACTTAGGTCATATATACCGATATATCTACCAAAGTTTCAATAACTTAGCACAACTTTGCCATCACTTTGAACAACTTTGCCCGGTGTGTTAACAGCTTAAAACCCAGTACGTGCCGATAGCATCTACAACTTGTTCTTGGAAATTAGAAAAAAAATGAAAACTTTTCCTTAATTAAAATAGTTACAAAAATTCCACGATTTTCCAATATAAATAATTACCATCACAGTGAGAAAGAATGCAGGAACGTTGCCTTATATTTTAACTGTGTGTGTTATGAAACAAAAAAAACAACTGCTCGTTTACTCAGGGAGTCTCCCATGCATGTACTAACCACGATCGATTGCGCTTTACTTTAAACATTTGTTGTTCAGCTAACTACACAGCTGCATAGATTATTTGAAATTAAGCCGAATTGGAAGGTATTTCAGGTTTTTCGATGATTTAAAATCGTTATCGCTGGCATGAAGTACCTTCTAGAATTGACCTATAACCTCTACATACTTGGTGTAACACTACGGTAATTTAACAGCAATTCACGAAATATTTATTTACATTTTCGAACTTTTAACTATGGTAATTGTTAATATGATATCACAGGTAACAATCCCGATTGAAAAAAACAACTTTGCAATCGCTTTTCACAACTTTGTAAGCAGTTTGTTGTCGATTTTTCGGTTGGCAGTTGTGATAATCTGCTTATATATGAGGCATTCTTGATACGTTTACTTAATGTTTTCGAAATTTATCAGCGGGGGTGTCATGGCAATGACATACGTTAAATATACAAGCAACTCCGCCAACATTTCCTTCGATTTTTCCAACATTGCACGCTGTTTTCTAACATTTTACAGTCAGTTCATGTGAAAATCTATAGGTTGCTTTGAACTAGCATTTATTAAATGTGTCGACTTTACAGCTGCGCGTTTCTATATGCCAACAACTTAGGTCATATATACCGATATATCTACCAAAGTTTCAATAACTTAGCACAACTTTGCCATCACTTTGAACAACTTTGCCCGGTGTGTTAACAGCTTAAAACCCAGTACGTGCCGATAGCATCTACAACTTGTTCTTGGAAATTAGAAAAAAATTGAAAACTTTTCCTTAATTAAAATAGTTACAAAAATTCCACGATTTTCCACTATAAATAATTACCATCACAGTGAGAAAGAATGCAGGAACGTTGCCTTATATTTTAACTGTGTGTGTTATGAAACAAAAAAAATCAACTGCTCGTTTACTCAGGGAGTCTCCCATGCATGTACTAACCACGATCGATTGCGCTTTACTTTAAACGTTTGTTGTTCAGCTAACTACACAGCTGCATAGATTATTTGAAATTAAGACGAATTGGCTGGTATTTCATGTTTTTCGATGTTTTAAAATCGTTATCGCTGGCATGAACTACTTTCTAGAATTGACCTATAACCTCTACATACTTGGAGTAACACTACGGTAATTTAACAGCAATTCACGAAATATTTATTTACATTTACGAACTTTTAACTATGGTAATTGTTAATATGATATCACAGGTAACAATCCCGAATGAAAAAAACAACTTTGCAATCGCTTTTCACAACTTTGTAAGCAGTTTGTTGTCGATTTTTCGGTTGGCAGTTGTGATAAGCTGCTTATATATGAGGCATTTTTGATACATTTACTTAATGTTTTCGAAATTTAACTGCGGGGTTGTCATGGCGATGACATAGGTTAAATATACAAGCAACTCCGCCAACATTTCCTTCGCTTTTTCCAACATTGCACGCTGTTTTCTAACATTTTACAGTCAGTTCATGTGAAAATCTATAGGTTGCTTTCAACTAGCATTTATTAAATTTGTCGACTTTACAGCTGCGCGTTTCTATATGCCAACAACTTAGGTCATATATACCGATATTTCTACCAAAGTTTCAATAACTTAGCACAACTTTGCCATCACTTTGAACAACTTTGCCCGGTGTGTTAACAGCTTAAAACCCAGTACGTACCGATAGCATCTACAACTTGTTCTTGGAAATTAGAAAAAAATTGAAAACTTTTCCTTAATTAAAATAGTTACAAAAATTCCACGATTTTCCACTATAAATAATTACCATCACAGTGAGAAAGAATGCAGGAACGTTGCCTTATATTTTAACTGTGTGTGTTATGAAACAAAAAAAAAATCAGCTGCTCGTTAACTCAGGGAGTCTCCTATGCATGTACTAACCACGATCGATTGCGCTTTACTTTAAACGTTTGTTGTTCAGCTAACTACACAGCTGCATAGATTATTTAAAATTAAGCCGAATTGGCAGGTATTTCATGTTTTTCGATGTTTTAAAATCGTTATCGCTGGCATGAAGTCCCTTCTAGAATTGACCTATAACCTCTACATACTTGGAGTAACACTACAGTAATTTAACAGCAATTCACGAAATATTTATTTACATTTTCGAACTTTTAACTATGGTAATTGTTAATATGATATCACAGGTAGCAATCCCGATTGAAACAACCAACTTTGCATTCGCTTTTCACAACTTTGTAAGCAGTTTGTTGTCGATTTTTCGGTTGGCAGTTGTGATAATCTGCTTATATATGAGGCATTCTTGATACATTTACTTAATGTTTTCGAAATTTAACAGCGGGGGTGTCATGGCAATGACATAGGTTAAATATACAAGCAACTCCGCCAACATTTCCTTCGATTTTTCCAACATTGCACGCTGTTTTCTAACATTTTATAGTCAGTTCATGTGAAAATCTATAGGTTGCTTTCAACTAGCATTTATTAAATTTGTCGACTTTACAGCTGCGCGTTTCTATATGCCAACAACTTAGGTCATATATACCGATATATCTACCAAAGTTTCAATAACTTATCACAACTTTACCATCACTTTGAACAACTTTGCCCGGTGTGTTAACAGCTTAAAACCCAGTACGTGCCGATCGCATCTACAACTTGTTCTTGGAAATTAGAAAAAAATTCAAAACTTTTCCTTAATTAAAATAGTTACAAAAATTCCACGATTTTCCACTATAAATAATTACCATCACAGTGAGAAAGAATGCAGGAACGTTGCCTTATATTTTAACTGTGTGTGTTATGAAACAAATAAAAAATCAACTGCTCGTTTACTCAGGGAGTCTCCCATGCATGTACTAACCACGATCGATTGCGCTTTAGTTTAAACGTTTGTTGTTCAGCTAACTACACAGCTGCATAAATTAATTGAAAGTAAGCCGAATTGGCAGGTATTTCATGTTTTTCGATGTTTTAAAATCGTTATCGCTGGCATGAAAGTACCTTCTAGAAATTGACCTATAACCTCTACATACTGGGAGTAACACTACGGTAATTAACAGCAATTTCACGAAAATATTTATTTACATTTTCGAACTTTTAACTATGGTAATTGTTAATATGATATCACAGGTAACAATCCCGATTGAAAAAAACTACTTTGCAATCGCTTTTCACAACTTTGTAAAGCAGTTTGTTGTCGATTTTTCGGTTGGCAGTTGTGATAATCTGCTTATATATGAGGCATTCTTGATACGTTTACTTAATGTTTTCGAAATTTAACAGCGGGGGTGTCATGGCAATGACATAGGTTAAATATACAAGCAACTCCGCCAACATTTCCTTCGATTATTCCAACATTGCACGCTGTTTTCTAACATTTTACAGTCAGTTCATGTGAAAGTCAATAGGTTGCTTTCAACTAGCATTTATTAAATTTGTCGACTTTACAGCTGCGCGTTTCTATATGCCAACAATATAGGTCATATATACCGATATATCTACCAAAGTTTCAATAAATTAGCACAACTTTGCCATCACTTTGAACAACTTTGCCCAGTGTGTTAACAGCTTAAAACCCAGTACGTGCCGATAGCATCTACAACTTGTTCTTGGAAATTAGAAAAAAATTGAAAACTTTTCCTTAATTAAAATAGTTACAAAAATTCCACGATTTTCCACTATAAATAATTACCATCACAGTGAGAAAGAATGCAGGGACGTTGCCTTATATTTTAACTGTGTGTGTTATGAAACAAAAAAAATCAGCTGCTCGTTTACTCAGGGAGTCTCCCATGCATGTACTAACCACGATCGATTGCGCTTTACCTTAAACGTTTGTTGTTCAGCTAACTACACAGCTGCATAGATTATTTAAAATTAAACCGAATTGGCAGGTATTTCATGTTTTTCGATGTTTTAAAATCGTTATCGCTGGCATGAAGTACCTTCTAGAATTGACCTATAACCTCTACATACTTGGAGTAACACTACGGTAATTTAACAGCAATTCACGAAATATTTATTTACATTTTCGAACTTTTAACTATGGTAATTGTTAATATGATATCACAGGTAACAATCCCGATTGAAAAAAAAACAACTTTGCAATCGCTTTTCACAACTTTGTAAGCAGTTTGTTGTCGATTTTTCGGTTGGCAATTGTGATAATCTGCTTATATATGAGGCATTCTTGATACGTTTACTTAATGTTTTCGAAATTTAACAGCGGGGGTGTCATGGCAATGACATAGGTTAAATATACAAGCAACTCCGCCAACATTTCCTTCGATTTTTCCAACATTGCACGCTGTTTTCTAACATTTTACAGTCAGTTCATGTGAAAATCAATAGGTTGCTTTCAACTAGCATTTATTAAATTTGTCGACTTTACAGCTGCGCGTTTCTATATGCCAACAATTTAGGTCATATATACGATATATCTACCAAAGTTTCAATAACTTAGCACAACTTTGCCATCACTTTGAACAACTTTGCCCGGTGTGTTAACAGCTTAAAACCCAGTACGTCCCGATAGCATCTACAACTTGTTCATGCAAATTAGAAAAAAATTGAAAACTTTTGCTTAATTAAAATAGTTACGAAAATTCCACGATTTTCCACTATAAATAATTACCATCACAATGAGAAAGAATGCAGGAACGTTGCCTTATATTTTAACTGTGTCTGTTATGAAACAAAAAAAAATCAACTGCTCGTTTACTCAGGGAGTCTCCCATGCATGTAAACCACGATCGATTGCGCTTTACTTTAAACATTTCTTGTTCAGCTAACTACACAGCTGCATAGATTATTTAAAATTAAACCGAATTGGCAGGTATTTCATGTTTTTCGATGTTTTAAAATCGTTATCGCTGGCATGAAGTACCTTCTAGAATTGACCTATAACCTCTACATACTTGGAGTAACACTACGGTAATTTAACAGCAATTCACGAAATATTTATTTACATTTTCGAACTTTTAACTATGGTAATTGTTAATATGATATCACAGGTAACAATCCCGTTTGAAACAACCAACTTTGCAATCTCATTTCACAACTTTGTAAGCAGTTTGTTGTCGATTTTTCGGTTGGTAGTTGCGATAATCTGCTTATATATGAGGCATTCTTGATACGTTTACTTAATGTTTTCGGAATTTAACAGCGGGGGTGTCATGGCAATGACATAGGTTAAATATACAAGCAACTCCGCCAACATTTCCTTCGATTTTTCCAACATTGCCCGCTGTTTTCTAACATTTTACAGTCAGTTCATGTGAAAATCAATAGGTTGCTTTCAACTAGCATTTATTTAATTTGTCGACTTTACAGCTGCGCGTTTCTATATGCCAACAATATAGGTCATATATACCAAAGTTTCAATAACTTAGCACAACTTTGCCATCACTTTGAACAACTTTGCCCGGTGTGTTAACAGCTTAAAACCCAGTACGTGCCCGATAGCATCTACAACTTGTTCTTGGAAATTAGAAAAAAATTGAAAACTTTTCCTTAATTAAAATAGTTACAAAAATTCCAAGATTTTCCACTATAAATAATTACCATCACAGTGAGAAAGAATGCAGGAACGTTGCCTTATATTTTAACTGTGTGTGTTATGAAACAAAAAAAATCAACTGCTCGTTTACTCAGGGAGTCTCCCATGCATGTACTAACCGCGATCGATTGCGCTTTACCTTAAACGTTTGTTGTTCAGCTAACTACACAGCTGCTTAGATTATTTAAAATTAAAACGAATTGGCAAGTATTTCATGTTTTTCGATGTTTTAAAGTCGTTATCGCTGGCATGAAGTACCTTCTAGAATTGACCTATAACCTCTACATACTTGGAGTAACACTACGGTAATTTAACAGCAATTCACGAAATATTTATTTACATTTTCAAACTTTTAACTATGGTAATTGTTAATATGATATCACAGGTAACAATCCCGATTGAAACAACCAACTTTGCAATCGCTTTTCACAACTTTGTAAGCAGTTTGTTGTCGATTTTTCGGTTGGCAGTTGTGATAATCGTCTTATATATGAGGCATTCTTGATACATTTACTTAATGTTTTCGAAATTTAACTACAGGGGTGTCATGGCAATGACATAGGTTAAATATTCAAGCAACTCCGCCAAAATTTCCTTCGATTTTTCCAACATTGCACGCTGTTTTCTAACATTTTACAGTCAGTTCATGTGAAAATCTATAGGTTGCTTTCAACTAGCATTTATTAAATTTGTCGACTTTACAGCTGCGCGTTTCTATATGCCAACAATTTAGGTCATATATACCGATATATCTACCAAAGTTTCAATAACTTAGCACAACTTTGCCATCACTTTGAACAACTTTGCCCGGTGTGTTAACAGCTTAAAACCCAGTACGTGCCGATAGCATCTACAACTTGTTCTTGGAAATTAGAAAAAAAATTGAAAACTTTTCCTTAATTAAAATAGTTATAAAAATTTCACGATTTTCCACTATAAATAATTACCATCACAGTGAGAAAGAATGCAGGAACGTTGCCTTATATTTTAACTGTGTGTGTTATGAAACAAAAACAAATCAACTGCTCGTTTACTCAGGGAGTCTCCCATGCATGTACTAACCACGATCGATTGCGCTTTACTTTAAATGCTTGTTGTTCAGCTAACTACACAGCTGCATAGATTATTTAAAATTAAGCCGAATTGGCAGGTATTTCATGTTTTTCGATGTTTTAAAATCGTTATCGATGGCATGAAGTACCTTCTAGAATTGACCTATCACCTCTACATACTTGGAGTAACACCACGGTAATTTAACAGCAATTCACGAAATATTTATTTACATTTTCAAACTTTTAACTATGGTAATTGTTAATATGATATAACAGGTAACAATCCCGATAGAAACAACCAACTTTGCAATAGCTTTTCACAACTTTGTAAGCAGTTTGTTGTCGATTTTTCGGTTGGCAATTGTGATAATCTGCTTATATATGAGGCATTCTTTTTACGTTTACTTAATGTTTTCGAAATTTAACAGCGGGGGTGTCATGGCAATGACATAGGTTAAATATACAAGCATCTCCTCCAACATTTCCTTCTATTTTTCCAACATTGCACGCTGTTTTCTAACATTTCACAGTCAGTTCATGTGAAAATCAATAGGTTGCTTTCACTAGCATTTATTAAATTTGTCGACATTACAGCTGCGTGTTTCTATATGCCAACAACATAGGTCATATATACCGATATATCTACCAAAGTTTCAATAACTTAGCACAACTTTGCCATCACTTTGAACAACTTTGCCCGGTGTGTTAACAGCTTAAAACCCAGTACGTACCGATAGCATCTACAACTTGTTCTTGGAAATTAGAAAAAAATTGAAAACTTTTCCTTAATTAAAATAGTTACAAAAATTCCACGATTTTCCACTATAAATAATTACCATCACAGTGAGAAAGAATGCAGGAACGTTGCCTTATATTATAACTGTGTGTGTTATGAAACAAAAAAAAAAATCAACTGCTCGTTTACTCAGGGAGTCTCCCATGCATGTACTAACCACGATCGATTGCGCTTTACCTTAAACGTTTGTTGTTCAGCTAACTACACAGCTGCATAGATTATTTAAAATTAAACCGAATTGGCAGGTATTTCATGTTTTTCGATGTTTTAAAATCGTTATCGCTGGCATGAATTACCTTCTAGAACTGACCTATAACCTCTACATACTTGGAGTAACACTACGGTAATTTAACAGCAATTCACGAAATATTTATTTACATTTTCAAACTTTTAACTATGGTAATTGTTAATATGATATCACAGGTAACAATCCCGATTGAAACAACCAACTTTGCAATAGCTTTTCACAACTTTGTAAGCAGTTTGTTGTCGATTTTTCGGTTGGCAATTGTGATAATCTGCTTATATATGAGGCATTCTTGATACGTTTACTTAATATTTTTGAAATTTAACAGCGGGGGTGTCATGGCAATGACATAGGTTAAATATACAAGCAACTCCTCCAACATTTCCTTCGATTTTTCCAACATTGCACGCTGTTTTCTAACATTTTACAGTCAGTTCATGTGAAAATCTATAGGTTGCTTTCAACTAGCATTTATTAAATTTGTCGACTTTACAGCTGCGCGTTTCTATATGCCAACAACTTAGGTCATATATACCGATACCAAAGTTTCAATAACTTAGCACAACTTTGCCATCACTTTGAACAACATTGCCCGGTGTGTTAACAGCTTAAAACCTCTACGTGCTGATAGCATCTACTACTTGTTCTTGGAAATTAGAAAAAAATTGAAAACTTTTCCTTAATTAAAATAGTTACAAAAATTCCACGATTTTCCACTATAAATAATTATCATCACCGTGAGAAAGAATGCAGGAACGTTGCCTTATATTTTAACTGTGTGTTTTATGAAACAAAAAAAAATCAACTGATCGTTTACTCATGGAGTCTCCCGTGCATGTACTAACCACGATCGATTGCGCTTTACTTTAAACGTTTTTTGTTCAGCTAACTACACAGCTGCATAGATTATTTAAAATTAAGCCGAATTGGCAGTACTTCATGTTTTTCGATGTTTTAAAATCGTTATCGCTGGCATGAAGTACCTTTTAGATTGACCTATAACCTATACATTCTTGGAGTACACTACGGTAATTTACAGCAATTCACGAAATATTTATTTACATTTTCGAACTTTTAACTATGGTAATTGTTAATATGATATCACAGGTAACAATCCCGATTGAAACAACCATCTTTGCAATCGCTTTTCACAACTTTGTAAGCAGTTTGTTGTCGATTTTTCGGTTGGCAGTTGTGATTATCTGCTTATATATGAGGCATTTTTGATACATTTACTTAATGTTTTCGAAATTTAACTGCGGGGGTGTCATGGCGATGACATAGGTTAAATATACAAGCAACTCCGCCAACATTTCCTTCGCTTTTTCCAACATTGCACGCTGTTTTCTAACATTTTACAGTCAGTTCATGTGAAAATCTATAGGTTGCTTTCAACTAGCATTTATTAAATTTGTCGACTTTACAGCTGCGCGTTTCTATATGCCAACAACTTAGGTCATATATACCGATACATCTACCAAAGTTTCAATAACTTAGCACAACTTTGCCATCACTTTGAACAACTTTGCCCGGTGTGTTAACAGCTTAAAACCCAGTACGTGCCGATAGCATCTACAACTTGTTCTTGGAAATTAAAAACAAATTGAAAACTTTTCCTTAATTAAAATAGTTACAAAAATTCCACGATTTTCCACTATAAATAATTACCATCACAGTGAGAAAGAATGCAGGAACGTTGCCTTATATTTTAACTGTGTGTGTTATGAAACAAAACCAATCAACTGCTCGTTTACTCAGTGAGTCTCCCATGCATGTACTAACCACGATCGGTTGCGCTTTACTTTAACATTTGTTGTCGGCTAACCACACAGCTGCATAGATTATTTGACATTAAGCCGAATTGGCAGTATTTCATGTTTTTCGATGTTTTAAATCGTTATCGCTGGCATGAGTACTCTAGAATGACTATACTCTACATACTTGGAGAAACACTACGGTAATTTACAGCATTCACGAAATATTTATTACATTTGGAACATATACTATGGTAATTGTTAATATGATATCACAGGTAACAATCTGATTGAAAAAAACGAATTTGCAATCGCTTTTCACAACTTTGTAAGCAGTTTGTTGTCGATTTTTCGGTTGGAAAATTGTGATATTCTGCTTATATATGAGGCATTCTTGATACGTTTACTTAATGTTTTCGAAATTTAACAGTGGGGGTGTCATGGCAATGACATAGGTTAAATATACAAGCAACTCCGCCAACATTTCCTTCGATTTTTCCAACATTGCACGCTGTTTTCTAACATTTTACAGTCAGTTCATGTGAAAATCAATAGGTTGCTTTCAACTAGCATTTATTAAATTTGTCGACTTTACATATGCGCGTTTCTATATGCCAACAACATAGGTCATATATACCGATATATCTACCACAGTTTCAATAACTTAGCACAACTTTGCCATCACTTTGAACAACTTTGTCCGGTGTGTTAACAGCTTAAAACCCAGTACGTGCCGATAGCATCTACAACTTGTTCTTGGAAATTAGAAACAAAATTGAAAACTTTTCCTTAATTAAAATAGTTACAAAAATTCCACGATTTTCCACTATAAATAATTACCATCACAGTGAGAAAGAATGCAGGAACGTTGCCTTATATTTTAACTGTGTGTGTTATGAAACAAAAAAAAATGAACTGCTCGTTTACTAAGGGAGTCTCCCATGCATGTACTAACCACGATCGATTGCGCTTTACTTTAAACGTTAGTTGTTCAGCATAACTACACAGCTGCATAGATTTATATGAAAGTAAGCCGA
>NW_003124598.1:0-10170 GCF_000003605.2 Saccoglossus kowalevskii
TCACATGACATGTTTGACGTCATTGTTTGGAATAGTACATGACATGTTTGACGTCATTAATTGGGCTAGTACATGGCATGTTTGATGTCATTATTTGGACTAGTGCATGACATGTTTGATGTCATTGTTAGGCCCAGTACATGACATATTTGATGTCATTGTTTAGGGTAGTGCATGACATATTTGATGTCATTGTTTGGGATAGTACATGACATAATTGATGTCATTGTTTGGGCTAGTACATGACATGTTTGATGTCATTGTTTAGGATAGTGTATGACATGTTTGATGTCATTGTTAGGCCTAGTACATGACATGTTTGATGTCATTAATTGGGCTAGTACATGGCATGTTTGATGTCATTATTTGGACTAGTGCATGACATGTTTGATGTCATTGTTAGGCCCAGTACATGACATATTTGATGTCATTGTTTAGGGTAGTGCATGACATATTTGATGTCATTGTTTGGGATAGTACATGACATATTTGATGTCATTGTTTGGGCTAGTACATGACATGTTTTATGTCATTCTTTGGACTAGTACATGACATATTTGATGTCATTGTTTGGGCTATATTTATGACATGTTTGATGTCATTCTTTGGACTAGTACATGACATGTTTGATGTCATTGTTTAGGATAGTACATGACATAATTGATGTCATTGTTTGAGCTAGTACATGACATGTTTGATGTCATTGTTTAGATAGTGCATGACATATTTGATGTCATTGTTTGGGCTAGTACATGACATGTTTGATGTCATTGTTTGGACTAGTACACGACATGTTTGATGTCATTGTTTGAGCTAGTACATGACATGTTTGATGTCATTGTTTAGGATAGTGCATGACATATTTGATGTCATGTTGGGCTAGTACATGACATGTTTTATGTCATGTTTGGACTAGTACATGACATGTTTGATGTCATTGTTTGGACTAGTACATGACTGTTTGATGTCATTGTTTAGAATAGTACATGGCATATTTGATGTCATTGTTTGGGCTAGTACATGACATGTTTGATGTCATTGTTTAGGATAGTACATGACATAATTGATGTCATTGTTTGGGCTAGTACATGACATGTTTGATGTCATTGTTTAGGATAGTACATGATATATTTGATGTCATTGTTTGGGCTATATTTATGACATGTTTAATGTCATTGTTTGGACTAGTACATGACATGTTTGATGTCATTGTTTAGGATAGTACATGACATGTTTGATGTCATTGTTTGGACTAGTACATGACATAATTGATGTCATTGTTTGGGATAGTACATGACATGTTTTATGTCATTGTTTAGGCTAGTACATGACATGTTTAATGTCATTGTTAGGCCTAGTACATGACATGTTTGATGTCATTGTTTGGAATAGTACATAACATGTTTGACGTCATTGTTTGGAATAGTACATGACATATTTGACGTCATTAATTGGGCTAGTACATGGCATGTTTGATGTCATTATTTGGACTAGTGCATGACATGTTTGATGTCATTGTTAGGCCCAGTACATGACATATTTGATGTCATTGTTTAGGGTAGTGCATGACATATTTGATGTCATTGTTTGGGATAGTACATGACATAATTGATGTCATTGTTTGGGCTAGTACATGACATGTTTGATGTCATTGTTTAGGATAGTGTATGACATGTTTGATGTCATTGTTAGGCCTAGTACATGACATGTTTGACGTCATTAATTGGGCTAGTACATGGCATGTTTGATGTCATTATTTGGACTAGTGCATGACATGTTTGATGTCATTGTTAGGCCCAGTACATGACATATTTGATGTCATTGTTTAGGGTAGTGCATGACATATTTGATGTCATTGTTTGGGATAGTACATGACATATTTGATGTCATTGTTTGGGCTAGTACATGACATGTTTTATGTCATTCTTTGGACTAGTACATGACATATTTGATGTCATTGTTTGGGCTATATTTATGACATGTTTGATGTCATTCTTTGGACTAGTACATGACATGTTTGATGTCATTGTTTAGGATAGTACATGACATAATTGATGTCATTGTTTGAGCTAGTACATGACATGTTTGATGTCATTGTTTAGGATAGTGCATGACATATTTGATGTCATTGTTTGGGCTAGTACATGACATGTTTGATGTCATTGTTTGGACTAGTACACGACATGTTTGATGTCATTGTTTGGGCTAGTACATGACATGTTTGATGTCATTGTTTAGGATAGTACATGATATATTTGATGTCATTGTTTGGGCTATATTTATGACATGTTTAATGTCATTGTTTGGACTAGTATATGACATGTTTGATGTCATTGTTTAGGATAGTACATGACATGTTTGATGTCATTGTTTGGACTAGTACATGACATAATTGATGTCATTGTTTGGGATAGTACATGACATGTTATATGTCATTGTTTAGGCTAGTACATGACATGTTTAATGTCATTGTTAGGCCTAGTACATGACATGTTTGATGTCATTGTTTGGAATAGTACATGACATGTTTGACGTCATTGTTTGGAATAGTACATGACATGTTTGACGTCATTAATTGGGCTAGTACATGGCATGTTTGATGTCATTATTTGGACTAGTGCATGACATGTTTGATGTCATTGTTTAGGATAGTACATGACATAATTGATGTCATTGTTTGGGATAGTACATGACATGTTTGATGTCATTGTTTGGGCTAGTACAAGACATGTTTGATGTCATTGTTTAGGATAGTACATGACATAATTGATATCATTGTTTGGGCTACTACATGACATGTTTGATGTCATTGTTTGGACTAGTACATGACATGTTTGATGTCATTGTTTGGACTAGTACATGACATGTTTGATGTCATTGTTTGGGCTAGTACATGACATGTTTGATGTCATTGTTTTGGCTAGTACATGACATGTTTTATGTCATTGTTTGGGCTAGTACATGACATGTTTGATGTCATTGTTTAGGATAGTACATGACATATTTGATGTCATTGTTTGGATTAGTACATGACATGTTTTATGTCATTCTTTGGACTAGTACATGACATATTTGATGTCATTGTTTGGGCTATATTTATGACATGTTTGATGCCATTCTTTGGACTAGTACATGACATGTTTGATGTCATTGTTTAGGATAGTACATGACATAATTGATGTCATTGTTTGAGCTAGTACATGACATGTTTGATGTCATTGTTTAGGATAGTGCATGACATATTTGATGTCATTGTTTGGGCTAGTACATGACATGTTTTATGTCATTGTTTGGACTAGTACATGACATGTTTGATGTCATTGTTTGGACTAGTACATGACCTGTTTGATGTCATTGTTTAGAATAGTACATGGCATATTTGATGTCATTGTTTGGACTAGTATATGACATGTTTGATGTCATTGTTTGGACTAGTACACGACATGTTTGATGTCATTGTTTGGGCTAGTACATGACATGTTTGATGTCATTGTTTAGGATAGTACATGACATAATTGATGTCATTGTTTGGGCTAGTACATGACATGTTTGATGTCAATGTTTAGGATAGTACATGATATATTTGATGTCATTGTTTGGGCTATATTTATGACATGTTTAATGTCATTGTTTGGACTAGTACATAACATGTTTGATGTCATTGCTTAGGATAGTACATGACATGTTTGATGTCATTGTTTGGACTAGTACATGACATAATTGATGTCATTGTTTGGGATAGTACATGACATGTTTTATGTCATTGTTTAGGCTAGTACATGACATGTTTAATGTCATTGTTAGGCCTAGTACATGACATGTTTGACGTCATTAATTGGGCTAGTACATGGCATGTTTGATGTCATTATTTGGACTAGTGCATGACATGTTTGATGTCATTGTTAGGCCCAGTACATGACATACTTGATGTCATTGTTTAGGGTAGTGCATGACATATTTGATGTCATTGTTTGGGATAGTACGTGACATAATTGATGTCATTGTTTGGGCTAGTACATGACATGTTTGATGTCATTGTTTAGGATAGTGTATGACATAATTGATGTCATTGTTTGGGATAGTACATGACATGTTTTATGTCATTGTTTGGGCTATTACATGACATGTTTGATG
This sequence comes from Saccoglossus kowalevskii, assembly GCF_000003605.2. Classification (NCBI taxonomy): domain Eukaryota; kingdom Metazoa; phylum Hemichordata; class Enteropneusta; family Harrimaniidae; genus Saccoglossus; species Saccoglossus kowalevskii. The sequence goes on from NW_003124598.1 coordinate 4,135, forward strand.
TCATTGTTTGGACTAGTACATGACATGTTTGATGTCATTGTTTGGGCTAGTACATGACATGTTTGATGTCATTGTTTGGACTAGTACATGACATAATTTATGTCATTGTTTGGGATAGTACATGACATGTTTGATGTCATTGTTTAGGCTAGTACATGACATGTTTAATGTCATTGTTAGGCCTACCTAGTACATGACATGTTTGATGTCATTGTTTGGAATAGTACATGACATGTTTGACGTCATTGTTTAGGGTAGTGCAGGACATATTTGATGTCATTGTTTGGGATAGTACATGACATGTTTGATGTCATTGTTTGGGCTATTACATGACATGTTTGATGTCATTGTTAGAACTTGTACATGAATGACATGTTTGATGTCATTGTTTGGGATAGTACATGACCTGTTTGATGTCATTGTTAGGACGAGTACATGACATGTTTTATACTGCATTCAAGATAGCGGCCCCATATAGTAAATATTGTATTTATTTTATTATCATGTGTGCGCCAGCTGACTGTGGTTTGATGTCATTGTTTAGGATAGTACATGACATATTTGATGTCATTGTTTGGGCTAGTACATGACATGTTTTATGTCATTCTTTGGACTAGTACATGACATATTTGATGTCATTGTTTGGGCTATATTTATGACATGTTTGATGTCATTCTTTGGACTAGTACATGACATGTTTGATGTCATTGTTTAGGATAGTACATGACATAATTGATGTCATTGTTTGAACTAGTACATGACATGTTTGATGTCATTGTTTAGGATAGTGCATGACATATTTGATGTCATTGTTTGGGCTAGTACATGACATGTTTTATGTCATTGTTTGGACTAGTACATGACATGTTTGATGTCATTGTTTGGACTAGTACATGACCTGTTTGATGTCATTGTTTAGAATAGTACATGGCATATTTGATGTCATTGTTTGGGCTAGTACATGACATGTTTGATGTCATTGTTTAGGATAGTACATGACATATTTGATGTCATTGTTTGGGCTAGTACATGACATGTTTTATGTCATTCTTTGGACTAGTACATGACATAATTGATGTCATTGTTTGGGCTAGTACATGACATGTTTTATGTCATTGTTTGGACTAGTACATGACATGTTTGATGTCATTGTTTGGACTAGTACATGACATGTTTGATGTCATTGTTTGGGCTAGTACATGACATGTTTGATGTCATTGTTTGGGCTAGTACATGACATGTTTGATGTCATTGTTTTGGCTAGTACATGACATGTTTTATGTCATTGTTTGGGCTAGTACATGACATGTTTGATGTCATTGTTTAGGATAGTGTATGACATATTTGATGTCATTGTTTGGGCTAGTACATGACATGTTTTATGTCATTGTTTGGACTAGTACATGACATGTTTGATGTCATTGTTTGGACTAGTACATGACCTGTTTGATGTCATTGTTTAGAATAGTACATGGCATATTTGATGTCATTGTTTGGACTAGTATATGACATGTTTGATGTCATTGTTTGGACCAGTACATGACATGTTTTATGTCATTGTTTGGACTAGTACACGACATGTTTGATGTCATTGTTTGGGCTAGTACATGACATGTTTGATGTCATTGTTTAGGATAGTACATGACATAATTGATGTCACTGTTTGGGCTAGTACATGACATGTTTGATGTCATTGTTTAGGATAGTACATGATATATTTGTTGTCATTGTTTGGGCTATATTTATGACATGTTTAATGTCATTGTTTGGACTAGTACATGACATGTTTGATGTCATTGTTTAGGATAGTACATGACATGTTTGATGTTATTGTTTGGACTAGTATATGACATAATTGATGTCATTGTTTGGGATAGTACATGACATGTTTTATGTCATTGTTTAGGTTAGTACATGACATGTTTAATGTCATTGTTAGGCCTAGTACATGACATGTTTGATGTCATTGTTTGGAATAGTACATGACATGTTTGACGTCATTGTTTGGAATAGTACATGACATGTTTGACGTCATTAATTGGGCTAGTACATGGCATGTTTGATGTCATTATTTGGACTAGTGCATGACATGTTTGATGTCATTGTTAGGCCCAGTACATGACATATTTGATGTCATTGTTTAGGGTAGTGCATGACATATTTGATGTCATTGTTTGGGATAGTACGTGACATAATTGATGTCATTGTTTGGGCTAGTACATGACATGTTTGATGTCATTGTTTAGGATAGTGTATGACATAATTGATGTCATTGTTTGGGATAGTACATGACATGTTTGATGTCATTGTTTGGGCTATTACATAACATGTTTGATGTCATTGTTTGGACTAGTACATGACATGTTTGATGTCATTGTTTGGACTAGTACATGACATGTTTGATGTCATTGTTTGGGCTAGTACATGACATGTTTGATGTCATTGTTTAGAATAGTACATGACATGTTTGATGTCATTGTTTGGACTAGTACATGACATAATTTATGTCATTGTTTGGGATAGTACATGACATGTTTGATGTCATTGTTTAGGCTAGTACATGACATGTTTAATGTCATTGTTAGGCCTACCTAGTACATGACATGTTTGATGTCATTGTTTGGAATAGTACATGACATGTTTGACGTCATTGTTTAGGGTAGTGCAGGACATATTTGATGTCATTGTTTGGGATAGTACATGACATGTTTGATGTCATTGTTTGGGCTATTACATGACATGTTTGATGTCATTGTTAGAACTTGTACATGAATGACATGTTTGATGTCATTGTTTGGGATAGTACATGACCTGTTTGATGTCATTGTTAGGACGAGTACATGACATGTTTTATACTGCATTCAAGATAGCGGCCCCATATAGTAAATATTGTATTTATTTTATTATCATGTGTGCGCCAGCTGACTGTGGTTTGATGTCATTGTTTGGACTAGTACATGACATGTTTGATGTCATTGTTTGGACTAGTACATGACATGTTTGATGTTATTGTTTTGGCTAGTACATGACATGTTTGATGTCATTGTTTGGGCTAGTACATGACATGTTTGATGTCATTGTTTAGGATAGTACATGACATATTTGATGTCATTGTTTGGGCTAGTACATGACATGTTTTATGTCATTCTTTGGACTAGTACATGACATATTTGATGTCATTGTTTGGGCTATATTTATGACATGTTTGATGTCATTCTTTGGACTAGTACATGACATGTTTGATGTCATTGTTTAGGATAGTACATGACATAATTGATGTCATTGTTTGAACTAGTACATGACATGTTTGATGTCATTGTTTAGGATAGTGCATGACATATTTGATGTCATTGTTTGGGCTAGTACATGACATGTTTTATGTCATTGTTTGGACTAGTACATGACATGTTTGATGTCATTGTTTGGACTAGTACATGACCTGTTTGATGTCATTGTTTAGAATAGTACATGGCATATTTGATGTCATTGTTTGGGCTAGTACATGACATGTTTGATGTCATTGTTTAGGATAGTACATGACATATTTGATGTCATTGTTTGGGCTAGTACATGACATGTTTTATGTCATTCTTTGGACTAGTACATGACATAATTGATGTCATTGTTTGGGCTAGTACATGACATGTTTTATGTCATTGTTTGGACTAGTACATGACATGTTTGATGTCATTGTTTGGACTAGTACATGACATGTTTGATGTCATTGTTTGGGCTAGTACATGACATGTTTGATGTCATTGTTTGGGCTAGTACATGACATGTTTGATGTCATTGTTTTGGCTAGTACATGACATGTTTTATGTCATTGTTTGGGCTAGTACATGACATGTTTGATGTCATTGTTTAGGATAGTGCATGACATATTTGATGTCATTGTTTGGGCTAGTACATGACATGTTTTATGTCATTGTTTGGACTAGTACATGACATGTTTGATGTCATTGTTTGGACTAGTACATGACCTGTTTGATGTCATTGTTTAGAATAGTACATGGCATATTTGATGTCATTGTTTGGACTAGTATATGACATGTTTGATGTCATTGTTTGGACTAGTACATGACATGTTTTATGTCATTGTTTGGACTAGTACACGACATGTTTGATGTCATTGTTTGGGCTAGTACATGACATGTTTGATGTCATTGTTTAGGATAGTACATGACATAATTGATGTCATTGTTTGGGCTAGTACATGACATGTTTGATGTCATTGTTTAGGATAGTACATGATATATTTGTTGTCATTGTTTGGGCTATATTTATGACATGTTTAATGTCATTGTTTGGACTAGTACATGACATGTTTGATGTCATTGTTTAGGATAGTACATGACATGTTTGATGTCATTGTTTGGACTAGTACATGACATGTTTGATGTCATTGTTTGGGCTAGTACATGACATGTTTGATGTCATTGTTTTGGCTAGTACATGACATGTTTTATGTCATTGTTTGGGCTAGTACATGACATGTTTGATGTCATTGTTTAGGATAGTACATGACATGTTTGATGTCATTGTTTGGACTAGTACATGACATGTTTGATGTCATTGTTTGGGCTAGTACATGACATGTTTTATGTCATTCTTTGGACTAGTACATGACATATTTGATGTCATTGTTTGGGCTATATTTATGACATGTTTGATGCCATTCTTTGGACTAGTACATGACATGTTTGATGTCATTGTTTAGGATAGTACATGACATAATTGATGTCATTGTTTGAGCTAGTACATGACATGTTTGATGTCATTGTTTAGGATAGTGCATGACATATTTGATGTCATTGTTTGGGCTAGTACATGACATGTTTTATGTCATTGTTTGGACTAGTACATGACATGTTTGATGTCATTGTTTGGACTAGTACATGACCTGTTTGATGTCATTGTTTAGAATAGTACATGGCATATTTGATGTCATTGTTTGGACTAGTATATGACATGTTTGATGTCATTGTTTGGACCAGTACATGACATGTTTTATGTCATTGTTTGGACTAGTACACGACATGTTTGATGTCATTGTTTGGGCTAGTACATGACATGTTTGATGTCATTGTTTAGGATAGTACATGACATAATTGATGTCACTGTTTGGGCTAGTACATGACATGTTTGATGTCATTGTTTAGGATAGTACATGATATATTTGTTGTCATTGTTTGGGCTATATTTATGACATGTTTAATGTCATTGTTTGGACTAGTACATGACATGTTTGATGTCATTGTTTAGGATAGTACATGACATGTTTGATGTTATTGTTTGGACTAGTATATGACATAATTGATGTCATTGTTTGGGATAGTACATGACATGTTTTATGTCATTGTTTAGGTTAGTACATGACATGTTTAATGTCATTGTTAGGCCTAGTACATGACATGTTTGATGTCATTGTTTGGAATAGTACATGACATGTTTGACGTCATTGTTTGGAATAGTACATGACATGTTTGACGTCATTAATTGGGCTTGTACATGGCATGTTTGATGTCATTATTTGGACTAGTGCATGACATGTTTGATGTCATTGTTAGGCCCAGTACATGACATATTTGATGTCATTGTTTAGGGTAGTGCATGACATATTTGATGTCATTGTTTGGGATAGTACATGACATGTTTGATGTCATTGTTTGGGCTATTACATGACATGTTTGATGTCATTGTTAGAACTTGTACATGAATGACATGTTTGATGTCATTGTTTGGGATAGTACATGACCTGTTTGATGTCATTGTTAGGACGAGTACATGACATGTTTTATACTGCATTCAAGATAGCGGCCCCCATATAGTAAATATTGTATTTATTTTATTATCATGTGTGCGCCAGCTGACTGTGGTTTGATGTCATTGTTTGGACTAGTACATGACTTGTTTGATGTTATTGTTTTGGCTAGTACATTACATGTTTGATGTCATTGTTTTGGCAAGTACATGACATGTTTGATGTCATTGTTTAGGATAGTACATGACATATTTGATGTCATTGTTGGGTGA
>NW_003124627.1:0-36759 GCF_000003605.2 Saccoglossus kowalevskii
CATTTGCAATTAATATAATATGGCAGTTGTACATAGCATTTCGTGCAATAATCTCAGTGATGGGATTGACAATGTACGGTAGTTCTCTTTTTGGAGTATGTGCTGGCCCTGAGAAGGGCCGTTTTGTATGAGTGTCGTAGCACTATTGCTGACGACGATTTTGCCTTTTCTGGATAATTTTTAAAATCACCCAAGGAGCATAATCTACAGGATAATTGCCTTCTCTAAGAATTGAGATGACCTCTTCGACAGGTAATAACTGTACGATGGATCGTGCCCAAGACGAAAATGCTCGTGTCCATGGCTGCGGTGGTCTCCTTGTCAAAAGAGGGCTGGATAAATACGCATAGTAGCATGCTATACGGGAGTCAAACATGATATGGCAGTTGTTATTTGGATCCATGTCGATTGATGGTATGGCTGTATCTGATGGAAAACAGTAAATTCTGTCGTTTATAAAAGGGGGTCGGCCAATCAGCTTGATCTCGCACATGTCACTTTTTGAACCAATCAGAAATCCCCGTCGAAGTGACAAAGTCGTCCAAACACGAAAATAGTTGTCACATTTTCACTTGTAGGCGGCGTGATTGAAGTTCTACGTTATTGTTTCCACTAAACTTTATTGTGAAGCGAGTTTTTTAATTGCGACGCCATATTTGTTACCAGATACAACCGCGAAAAGGTGACGCTTTAGTACGTCCCGGCAAATTAACAATACATATTCTGAGAGTTTGCATAATGTAGTAATACATGCATTTGATTATTGCAATTTCTAGTTCATTACTTGCTCAGTTTCGCATTGCCAAACTCTTATTCGCAACACATATGTATTAACATATATTTACTCGACAAAAAGATGGCGTTTTTTTGAGAACCGGAGATTAACATTACATATTCTGAAAGCTTTAAATAATTATGTAATACTTGTAATTAATCATTTGAAATTAGCTGCTATTACATAATCTGCTTCCACGTGTTCTTTTACTTAACTGAATTATTCCAATTTGATGTGCGTCGAATGTTGGCGCTCTTTATTCTGTTTTATGCATTATGACATTGACCTGAATTGGTTGAAATCGTTCTGATTTGCAAATAAGTAAGATATGACAGTTGTACATAGCATTACGTGCAATAATCGCAGTGATGGGATGGACAATGTACGGTAGTTCTCTTTTTGGAGTATGTGCTGGCCCTGAGAAGGGCCGTTTTGTATGAGTGTCGTAGCACTATTGCTGAAGACGATTTTGCCTTTTCTGGATAATTTTTAAAATCACACAAGGAGCATAATCTACAGGATAATTGCCTTCTTCAAGAATTGAGATGACCTCTTCGACAGGTAATAACTGTACGATGGATCGTGCCCAAGACGAGAATGCTCGTGTCCATGGCTGCGGTGGTCTCCTTGTCGAAAAGGGACTGAATAAATACGGATAGTAGCATGCTATACGGGAGTCCAACATGATATGGCAGTTGTTATTTGGATCCATGTCGATTGATGGTATGGCTGTATCTGATGGAAAACAGTAAATTCTGTCGTTTATAAAAGGGGGTCGGCCAATCAGCTTGATCTCGCACATGTCACTTTTTGAACCAATCAGAAATCCCCGTCGAAGTGACAAAGTCGTCCAAACACGAAAATAGTTGTCACATTTTCATTTGTAGGCGGCGTGATTGAAGTTCTACGTTATTGTTTCCACAGTTGTTATGGCAGTTGTTACTTGGATCCATGTCGATTGATGGTATGGCTGTATCTGATGGAAAACAGTAAATTCAGTCGTTTATAAAAGGGGGTCGGCCAATCAGCTTGATCTCGCACATGTCACTTTTTGAACCAATCAGAAATCCCCGTCGAAGTAACAAAGTCGTCCAAACACGAAAATAGTTGTCACATTTTCACTTGTAGGCGGCGTGATTGAAGTTCTACGTTATTGTTTCCACTAAACTTTGTTGTGAAGCGAGTTTTTTATTTGCGACGCCTATTTGTTACCAGATACAACCGCGAAAAGGTGACGCTTTGGTACGTCCCGGCAAATTAACAATACATATTCTGAGAGCTTTGCATAATGTAGTAATACATGCATTTGACTATTGCAATTTCTAGTTCATTACTTGCTCAGTTTCGCATTGCCAAACTCTTATTCGCAACACATATGTATTAACATATATTTACTCGACAAAAAGATGGCGTTTTGTTGAGAACCGGAGATTAACATTACATATTCTGAAAGCTTTAAATAATTATGTAATACTTGTAATTAATCATTTGAAATTAGCTGCTCTTACATAATCTGCTTCTACATGTTCTTTTACTTAACTGAATTTTTCCAATTTGATGTGCGTCGAATGTTGGCGCTCTTTATTCTGTTTTATGCATTATGACATTGACCTGAATTGGTAGTTCTCCTTTTGGAGTATGTGCTGGACCTGAGAATGGCCGTTTTGTAAGAGTGTCGTAGCACTATTGCTGACGACGATTTTGCCTTTTCTGGACAATTTTTAAAATCACCCAAGGAGCATAATCTACAGGATAATTGCCTTCTCCAAGAATTGAAATGACCTCTTCGACAGGTAATAACTGTACGATGGATCGTGCCCAAGACGAGAATGCTCGTGACCATGGCGGCGGTGGTCTCCTTGTCGAAAGAGGGCTGGATAAATACGCATAGTAGCATGCTATACGGGAGTCAAACATGATATGGCAGTTGTTATTTGGATCCATGTCGATTGATGGTATGGCGGTATCTGATGGAAAACAGTAAATTCTGTCGTTTATAAAAGGGGGTCGGCCAATCAGCTTGATCTCGCACATGTCACTTTTTGAACCAATCAGAAATCCCCGTCGAGGTGACAAAGTCGTCCAGACGCGAAAATAGTTGTCACATTTTCACTTGTAGGCGGCGTGATTGAAGTTCTACGTTATTGTTTCCACTAAACTTTGTTGTGAAGCGGGTTTTTTAATTGCGACGCCTATTTGTTACCAGATACAACCGCGAAACGGAGACACTTTAGTACGTCCAGGCAAATTAACAATACATATTCTGAGAGCTTTGCATAATGTAGTAATACATGCATTTGATTATTGCAATTTCTAGTTCATTACTTGCTCAGTTTCGCATTGCCAAACTCTTATTCGAAACACATATGTATTAACATATATTTACTCGACAAAAAGATGGCGTTTTGTTGAGAACCGGAGATTAACATTACATATTCTGAAAGCTTTAAATAATTATGTAATACTTGTAATTAATCATTTGAAATTAGCTGCTATTACATAATCTGCTTCTACATGTTCTTTTACTTAACTGAATTTTTCCAATTTGATGTGCGTCGAATGTTGGCGCTCTTTATTCTGTTTTATGCATTATGACATTGACCTGAATTGGTTGAAATCGCTCTGATTTGCAAATTAATATGATATGGCAGTTGTTCATAGCATCACGTGCAATAATCTGAGTGATGGGATGGACAATGTACGGTAGTTCTCCTTTTGGAGTATGTGCTGGCCCTGAGAAGGGCCGTTTTGTATGAGTGTCGTAGCACTATTGCTGACGACGATTTTGCCTTTTCTGGATAATTTTTAAAATCACCCAAGGAGCATAATCTACAGGATAATTGCCTTCTCCAAGAATTGAGATGACCTCTTCGACAGGTAATAACTGTACGACGGATCGTGCCCAAGACGAGAATGCTCGTGTCCATGGCTGCGGTGGTCTCCTTGTCGAAAGAGGGCTGGATAAATACGCATAGTAGCATGCTATACGGGAGTCAAACATGATATGGCAGTTGTTATTTGGATCCATGTCGATTGATGGTATGGCGGTATCTGATGGAAAACAGTAAATTCTGTCGTTTATATAAGGGGGTCGGCCAATCAGCTTGATCTCGCACATGTCACTTTTTGAACCAATCAGAAATCCCCGTCGAAGTGATAAAGTCGTCCAAACACGAAAATAGTTGTCACATTTTCACTTGTAGGCGGCGTGATTGAAGTTCTACGTTATTGTTTCCACTAAACTTTGTTGTGAAGCGAGTTTTTTAATTGCGACGCCTATTTGTTACCAGATACAACCGCGAAAAGGTGACGCTTTAGTACGTCCCGGCAAATTAACAATTCTCAGAGCTTTGCATAATGTAGTAATGCATGCATTTGATTATTGCAATTTCTAGTTCATTACTTGCTCAGTTTCGCATTGCCAAACTCTTATTCGCAACACATATGTATTAACATATATTTACTCGACAAAAAGATGGAGTTTTGTTGAGAACCGGAGATTAACATTACATATTCTGAATGCTTTAAATAATTATGTAATACTTGTAATTAATCATTTGAAATTAGATGCTATTACATAATCTGCTTCTACATGTTCTTTTACTTAACTGAATTATTCCAATGTGATGTGCGTCGAATGTTGGCGTTCTTTATTCTGTTTTATGCATTATGACATTGACCCGAATTGGTTGAAATCGTTCTGATTTGCAAATAAGTATGATATGACAGTTGTACATAGCATTACGTGCAATAATCGCAGTGATGGGATGGACAATGTACGGTAGTTCTCTTTTTGGAGTATGTGCTGGCTCTGAGAAGGGCCGTTTTGTATGAGTGTCGTAGCACTATTGCTGACGACGATTTTGCCTTTTCTGGACAATTTTTTAAAATCACCCAAGGAGCATAATCTACAGGATAATTGCCTTCTCCAAGAATTGAGATGACCTCTTCGACAGGTAATAACTGTACGATGGATCGTGCCCAAGACGAGAATGCTCATGTCCATGGCTGCGGTGGTCTCCTTGTCAAAAGAGGGCTGGATAAATACGCATAGTAGCATGCTATACGGGAGTCAAACATGATATGGCAATTGTTATTTGGATCCATGTCGATTGATAGTGAGACGTTATCTGATGGAAAAATGTAAACGGCTGTCGTTTTTAAAAAGGCGTTCGGCCAATCAGCTTGATCTCGCACATGTCACTTTTTGAACCAATCAGAAATCCCCGTCGAAGTGACAAACTCGTCCAAACACGAAAATGGTTGTCACATTTTAACTTGTAGGCGGCGTGATTGAAGTTCTACGTTATTGTTTCCACTAAACTTTGTTGTGAAGCGAGTTTTTTAATTGCGACGCCTATTTGTTACCAGATACAACCGCGAAAAGGTGACGCTTTAGTACGTCCCGGCAAATTAACAATGCATATTCTGAGAGCTTTGCATAATGCAGTAATACATGCATTTGATTATTGCAATTTCTAGTTCATTACTTGCTCATTTTCGCATTGCCAAACTCTTATTCGCAACACATATGTATTAACATATATTTACTCGACAAAAAGATGGCGTTTTGTTGAGACCCGGAGATTAACATTACATATTCTGAAAGCTTAAAATAATTATGTAATACTTGTAATTAATCATTTGAAATTAGCTGCTATTACATAATCTGCTTCTACATGTTCTTTTACTTAACTGAATTATTCCAATGTGATGTGCGTCGAATATTGGCGTTCTTTATTCTGTTTTATGCATTATGACATTGACCCGAATTGGTTGAAATCGTTCTGATTTGCAAATAAGTACGATATGACAGTTGTACATAGCATTACGTGCAATAATCGCAGTGATGGGATGGACAATGACGGTAGTTCTCTTTTTGGAGTATGTGCTGGCCCTGAGAAGGGCCGTTTTGTATGAGTGTCGTAGCACTATTGCTGACGACGATTTTGCCTTTTCTGGATAATTTTTAAAATCACCCAAGGAGCATAATCTACAGGATAATTGCCTTCTCCAAGAATTGAGATGACCTCTTCGACAGGTAATAACTCTACGACGGATCGTGCCCAAGACGAGAATGCTCGTGTCCATGGCTGCGGTGGTCTCCTTGTCGAAAGAGGGCTGGATAAATACGCATAGTAGCATGCTATACGGGAGCCAAACATGATATGGCAGTTGTTATTTGGATCCATGTCGATTGATGGTATGGCTGTATCTGATGGAAAACAGTAAATTCTGTCGTTTATAAAAGGGGGTCGGCCAATCAGCTTGATCTCGCACATGTCACTTTTTGAACCAATCAGAAATCCCCGTCGAAGTAACAAAGCCGTCCAAACACGAAAATAGTTGTCACATTTTCACTTGTAGCGGCGTGATTGAAGTTCTACGTTATGTTTCCACTAAACTTTGTTGTGAAGCGAGTTTTTTTAATTGCGACGCCTATTTGTTACCAGATACAACCGCGAAACGGTGACACTTTAGTACGTCCCGGCAAATTAACAATACATATTCTGAGAGCTTTGCATAATGTAGTAATACATGCATTTGATTATTGCAATTTCTAGTTCATTACTTGCTCAGTTTCGCATTGCCAAACTCTTATTCGCACCACATATGTATTAACATATACTTACTCGACAAAAATATGGCGTTTTGTTGAGAACCGGAGATTAACATTACATATTCTGAAAGCTTTAAATAATTATGTAAAACTTGTAATTAAGCATTTGAAATTAGCTGCTATTACATAATCTGCTTCTACATGTTCTTTTACTTAACTGAATTATTTCAATTTGATGTGCGTCGAATGTTGGCGCTCTTTATTCTGTTTTTTGCATTATGACATTGACCTGAATTGGTTGAAATCGTTCTGATTTGCAAATAAGTATGATATGACAGTTGTACATTGCATTACGTGCAATAATCGCAGTGATGGGATGGACAATGTACGGTAGTTCTTTTTTTGGAGTATGTGCTGGCCCTCAGAAGGGCCGTTTTGTATGAGTGTCGTAGCACTATTGCTGACGACGATTTTGCCTTTTCTGGATAATTTTTAAAATCACACAAGGAGCATAATCTACAGGATAATTGCCTTCTTCAAGAATTGAGATGACCTCTTCGACAGGTAATAACTGTACGATGGATCGTGCCCAAGACGAGAATGCTCGGGTCCATGGCTGCGGTGGTCTCCTTGTCGAAAAAGGGCTGAATAAATACGGATAGTAGCATGCTATACGGGAGTCCAACATGATATGGCAGTTGTTATTTGGATCCATGTCGATTGATAGTATGGCGGTATCTATTGCAAAAATGTAAACAGCTGTCGTCTTTTAAAAGACGTTCGGGCCAATCAGCATGATCTCGCACATGTCACTTTTCGAACCAATCGGAAATCCCCGTCGAAGTGACAAAGTCGTCCAAACACGAAAATAGTTGTCACATTTTCACTTGTAGGCGGCGTGATTGAAGTTCTACGTTATTGTTTCCACAGTTGTTATGGCAGTTCTTACTTGGATCCATGTTGATTCATGGCATGGCGGTATCTGATGGAAAACAGTAAATTCTGTCGTTTATAAAAGGGGGTCGGCCAATCAGCTTGATCTCGCACATGTCACTTTTTGAACCAATCAGAAATCCCCGTCGAAGTGATAAAGTCGTCCAAACGCGAAAATAGTTGTCACATTTTCACTTGTAGGCGGCGTGATTGAAGTTCTACGTTATTGTTTCCACTAAACTTTGTTGTGAAGCGAGCTTTTTAAATGCGACGCCTATTTGTTACCAGATACAACCGCGAAACGGTGACACTTTAGTACGTCCCGGCAAATTAACAATACATATTCTGAGAGCTTTGCATAATGTAGTAATACATGCATTTGATTATTGCAATTTCTAGTTCATTACTTGCTCAGTTTCGCATTGCCAAACTCTTATTCGCAACACATATGTATTAACATATATTTACTCGACAAAAAGATGGCGTTTTGTTGAGAACCGGAGATTAACATTACATATTCTGAAAGCTTTAAATAATTATGTAATACTTGTAATTAATCATTTGAAATTAGCTGCTGATACATAATCTGCTTCTACATGTTCTTTTACTTAACTGAATTATTCCAATTTGATGTGCGTCGAATGTTGGCGCTCTTTATTCTGTTTTATGCATTATGACATTGACCCGAATTGGTTGAAATCGCTCTGATTTGCAAATTAATATGATATGGCAGTTGTTCATAGCATTACGTGCAATAATCTGAGTGATGGGATGGACAATGTACGGTAGTTCTCCTTTTGGAGTATGTGCTGGCCCTGAGAAGGGCCGTTTTGTATGAGTGTCGTAGCACTATTGCTGACGACGATTTTGCCTTTTCTGGATAATTTTTAAAATCACCCAAGGCGCATAATCTACAGGATAATTGCCTTCTCCAAGAATTGAGATGACCTCTTCGACAAGTAATAACTGTACGATGGATCGTGCCCAAGACGAGAATGCTCGTGTCCATGGCTGCGGTGGTCTCCTTGTCGAAAGAGGGCTGGATAAATACGCATAGTAGCATGCTATACGGGAGTCAAACATGATATGGCAGTTGTTATTTGGATCCATGTCGATTGATGGTATGGCGGTATCTGATGGAAAACAGTAAATTCTGTCGTTTATAAAAGGGGGTCGGCCAATCAGCTTGATCTCGCACATGTCACTTTTCGAACCAATCGGAAATCCCCGTCGAAGTGACAAAGTCGACCAAACACGAAAATAGTTGTCACATTTTCACTTGTAGGCGGCGTGATTGAAGTTCTACGTTATTGTTTCCACAGTTGTTTTGACAGTTGTTACTTGGATCCATGTTGATTTATGGCATGGCGGTATCTGATGGAAAACAGTAAATTCTGTCGTTTATAAAAGGGGGTCGGCCAATCAGCTTGATCTCGCACATGTCACTTTTTGAACCAATCAGAAATCCCCGTCGAAGTGACAAAGTCGTCCAAACACGAAAATAGTTGTCACATTTTCACTTGTAGTCGGCGTGATTGAAGTTCTACGTTATTGTTTCCACTAAACTTTATTGTGAAGCGAGTTTTTTTAATTGCAACGCCTATTTGTTACCAGATACAACCGCGAAAAGGTGACGCTTTAGTACGTTCCGGCAAATTAACAATACATATTCTGAGAGCTTTGCATAATGTAGTAATACATGCATTTGATTATTGCAATTTCTAGTTCATTACTTGCTCAGTTTCGCATTGCCAAACTCTTACTCGCAACACATATGTATTATCATATATTTACTCGACAAAAAGATGGAGTTTTGTTGAGAACCGGAGATTAACATTACATATTCTGAATGCTTTAAATAATTATGTAATACTTGTAATTAATCATTTGAAATTAGCTGCTATTACATAATCTGCTTCTACATGTTCTTATACTTAACTGAATTATTCCAATGTGATGTGCGTCGAATGTTGGCGTTCTTTATTCTGTTTTATGCATTATGACATTGACCCGAATTGGTTGAAATCGTTCTGATTTGCAAATAAGTATGATATGACAGTTGTACATAGCATTACGTGCAACAATCGCAGTGATGGGATGGACAATGTACGGTAGTTCTCTTTTTGGAGTATGTGCTGGCCCTGAGAAGGGCCGTTTTGTATGAGTGTCGTAGCACTATTGCTGACGACGATTTTGCCTTTTCTGGATAATTTTTAAAATCACCCAAGGAGCATAATCTACAGGATAATTGCCTTCTCCAAGAATTGAGATGACCTCTTCGACAGGTAATAACTCTACGACGGATCGTGCCCAAGACGAGAATGCTCGTGTCCATGTCTGCGGTGGTCTCCTTGTCGAAAGAGGGCTGGATAAATACGCATAGTAGCATGCTATACGGGAGTCAAACATGATATGGCAGTTGTTATTTGGATCCATGTCGATTGATGGTATGGCTGTATCTGATGGAAAACAGTAAATTCTGTCGTTTATAAAAGGGGGTCGGCCAATCAGCTTGATCTCGCACATGTCACTTTTTGAACCAATCAGAAATCCCCGTCGAAGTAACAAAGTCGTCCACACACGAAAATAGTTGTCACATTTTCACTTGTAGGCGGCGTGATTGAAGTTCTACGTTATTGTTTCCACTAAACTTTATTGTGAAGCGAGTTTTTTTAATTGCAACGCCTATTTGTTACCAGATACAACCGCGAAAAGGTGACGCTTTAGTACGTCCCGGCAAATTAACAATACATATTCTGAGAGCTTTGCATAATGTAGTAATACATGCATTTGATTATTGCAATTTCTAGTTCATTACTTGCTCAGTTTCGCATTGCCAAACTCTTATTCGCAACACATATGTATTAACATATATTTACTCGACAAAAAGATGGAGTTTTGTTGAGAACCGGAGATTAACATTACATATTCTGAATGCTTTAAATAATTATGTAATACTTGTAATTAATCATTTGAAATTAGCTGCTATTACATAATCTGCTTCTACATGTTCTTTTACTTAACTGAATTATTCCAACGTGATGTGCGTCGAATGTTGGCGTTCTTTATTCTGTTTTATGCATTATGACATTCACCTGAATTGGTTGAAATCGTTCTGATTTGCAAATAAGTATGATATGACAGCTGTACATAGCATTACGTGCAATAATCGCAGTGATGGGATGGACAATGTACGGTAGTTCTCTTTTTGGAGTATGTGCTGGCCCTGAGAAGGGCCGTTTTGTATGAGTGTCGTAGCACTATTGCTGACGACGATTTTGCCTTTTCTGGATAATTTTTAAAATCACCCAAGGAGCATAATCTACAGGATAATTGCCTTCTCCAAGAATTGAGATGACCTCTTCGACAGGTAATAACAGTACGACGGATCGTGCCCAAGACGAGAATGCTCGTGTCCATGGCTGCGGTGGTCTCCTTGTCGAAAGAGGGCTGGATAAATACGCATAGTAGCATGCTATACGGGAGTCAAACATGATATGGCAGTTGTTATTTGGATCCATGTCGATTGATGGTATGGCTGTATCTGATGGAAAACAGTAAATTCTGTCGTTTATAAAAGGGGGTCGGCCAATCAGCTTGATCTCGCACATGTCACTTTTTGAACCAATCAGAAATCCCCGTCGAAGTAACAAAGTCGTCCAAACACGAAAATAGTTGTCACATTTTCACTTGTAGGCGGCGTGATTGAAGTTCTACGTTATTGTTTCCACTAAACTTTATTGTGAAACGAGTTTTTTTTAATTGCAACGCCTATTTGTTACCAGATACAACCGCGAAAAGGTGACGCTTTAGTACGTCCCGGCAAATTAACAATACATATTCTGAGAGCTTTGCATAATGTAGTAATACATGCATTTGATTATTGCAATTTCTAGTTCATTACTTGCTCAGTTTCGCATTGCCAAACTCTTATTCGCAACACATATGTATTAACATATATTTACTCGACAAAAAGATGGAGTTTTGTTGAGAACTGGAGAATAACATTACATATTCTGAATGCTTTAAATAATTATGTAATACTTGTAATTAATCATTTGAAATTAGCTGCTATTACATAATCTGCTTCTACATGTTCTTTTACTTAACTGAATTATTCCAATGTGATGTGCGTCGAATGTTGGCGTTCTTTATTCTGTTTTATGCATTATGACATTGACCCGAATTGGTTGAAATCGTTCTGATTTGCAAATAAGTATGATATGACAGTTGTACATAGCATTACGTGCAATAATCGCAGTGATGGGATGGACAATGACGGTAGTTCTCTTTTTGGAGTATGTGCTGGCCCTGAGAAGGGCCGTTTTGTATGAGTGTCGTAGCACTATTGCTGACGACGATATTGCCTTTTCTGGATAATTTTTAAAATCACCCAAGGAGCATAATCTACAGGATAATTGCCTTCTCCAAGAATTGAGATGACCTCTTCGACAGGTAATAACTGTACGACGGATCGTGCCCAAGTCGAGAATGCTCGTGTCCATGGCTGCGGTGGTCTCCTTGTCGAAAGAGGGCTGGATAAATACGCATAGTAGCATGCTATACGGGAGTCAAACATGATATGGCAGTTGTTATTTGGATCCATGTCGATTGATGGTATGGCTGTATCTGATGGAAAACAGTAAATTCTGTCGTTTATAAAAGGGGGTCGGCCAATCAGCTTGATCTCGCACATGTCACTTTTTGAACCAATCAGAAATCCCCGTCGAAGTAACAAAGTCGTCCAAACACGAAAATAGTTGTCACATTTTCACTTGTAGGCGGCGTGATTGAAGTTCTACGTTATTGTTTCCACTAAACTTTGTTGTGAAGCGAGTTTTTTAATTGCGACGCCTATTTGTTACCAGATACAACCGCGAAAAGGTGACGCTTTAGTACGTCCCGGCAAATTAACAATACATATTCTGAGAGCTTTGCATAATGTAGTAATACATGCATTTGACTATTGCAATTTCTAGTTCATTATTTGCTCAGTTTCGCATTGCCAAACTCTTATTCGCAACACATATGTATTAACATATATTTACTCGACAAAAATTTGCCGTTTTGTTGAGAACCGGAGATTAACATTACATATTCTGAAAGCTTTAAATAATTATGTAATACTTGTAATTAATCATTTGAAATTAGCTGCTATTTACATAATCTGCTTCTACATGTTCTTTTACTTAACTAGAATTATTCCAATGTGATGTGCGTCGAATGTTGGCGCTCTTTTATTCTGTTTTATGAATTGTGACATTGACCTGAATTGGTTGAAATCGTTCTGATTTGCAAATTAATATGATATGGCAGTTGTTCATAGCATTACGTGCAATAATCTGAGTGATGGGATGGACAATGTACGGTAGTTCTCTTGTTGGAGTATGTGCTGGCCCTGAGAAGGGCCGTTTTGCATGATTGTGGTAGCACTATTGCTGACGACGATTTTGCCTTTTCTGGATAATTTTTAAAATCACCCAAGGAGCATAATCTACAGGATAACTGCCTTCTCCAAGAATTGAGATGACCTCTTCGACAGGTAATAACTGTACGATGGATCGTGCCCAAGACGAGAATGCTCGTGTCCGTGGCTGCGGTGGTCTCCTTGTCGAAAGAGGGCTGGATAAATACGCATAGTAGCATGCTATACGGGAGTCAAACATGATATGGCAGTTGTTATTTGGATCCACGTCGATTGATGGTATGGCTGTATCTGATGGAAAACAGTAAATTCTGTCGTTTATAAAAGGGGGTCGGCCAATCAGCTTGATCTCGCACATGTCACTTTTTGAACCAATCAGAAATCCCCGTCGAAGTAACAAAGTCGTCCAAACACGAAAATAGTTGTCACATTTTCACTTGTAGGCGGCGTGATTGAAGTTCTACGTTATTGTTTCCACAGTTGTTATGGCAGTTGTTACTTGGATCCATGTTGATTTATGGCATGGCGGTATCTGATGGAAAACAGTAAATTCTGTCGTTTATAAAAGGGGGTCGGCCAATCAGCTTGATCTCGCACATGTCACTTTTTGAACCAATCAGAAATCCCCGTCGAAGTGACAAAGTCGTCCAAACACGAAAATAGTTGTCACATTTTCACTTGTAGGCGGCGTGATTGAAGTTCTACGTTATTGTTTCCACTAAACTTTATTGTGAAGCGAGTTTTTTAATTGCGACGCCTATTTGTTACCAGATACAACCGCGAAAAGGTGACGCTTTAGTACGTCCCGGCAAATTAACAATACATATTCTGAGAGTTTGCATAATGTAGTAATACATGCATTTGATTATTGCAATTTCTAGTTCATTACTTGCTCAGTTTCGCATTGCCAAACTCTTATTCGCAACACATATGTATTAACATATATTTACTCGACAAAAAGATGGCGTTTTTTTGAGAACCGGAGATTAACATTACATATTCTGAAAGCTTTAAATAATTATGTAATACTTGTAATTAATCATTTGAAATTAGCTGCTATTACATAATCTGCTTCCACGTGTTCTTTTACTTAACTGAATTATTCCAATTTGATGTGCGTCGAATGTTGGCGCTCTTTATTCTGTTTTATGCATTATGACATTGACCTGAATTGGTTGAAATCGTTCTGATTTGCAAATAAGTAAGATATGACAGTTGTACATAGCATTACGTGCAATAATCGCAGTGATGGGATGGACAATGTACGGTAGTTCTCTTTTTGGAGTATGTGCTGGGCCTGAGAAGGGCCGTTTTGTATGAGTGTCGTAGCACTATTGCTGACGACGATTTTGCCTTTTCTGGATAATTTTTAAAATCACCCAAGGAGCATAATCTACAGGATAATTGCCTTCTCTAAGAATTGAGATGACCTCTTCGACAGGTAATAACTGTACGATGGATCGTGCCCAAGACGAAAATGCTCGTGTCCATGGCTGCGGTGGTCTCCTTGTCAAAAGAGGGCTGGATAAATACGCATAGTAGCATGCTATACGGGAGTCAAACATGATATGGCAGTTGTTATTTGGATCCATGTCGATTGATGGTATGGCTGTATCTGATGGAAAACAGTAAATTCTGTCGTTTATAAAAGGGGGTCGGCCAATCAGCTTGATCTCGCACATGTCACTTTTTGAACCAATCAGAAATCCCCGTCGAAGTGACAAAGTCGTCCAAACACGAAAATAGTTGTCACATTTTCACTTGTAGGCGGCGTGATTGAAGTTCTACGTTATTGTTTCCACTAAACTTTATTGTGAAGCGAGTTTTTTAATTGCGACGCCTATTTGTTACCAGATACAACCGCGGAAAGGTGACGCTTTAGTACGTCCCGGCAAATTAACAATACATATTCTGAGAGCTTTGCATAATGTAGTAATACATGCATTTGATTATTGCAATTTCTAGTTCATTACTTGCTCAGTTTCGCATTGCCAAACTCTTATTCACAACACATATGTATTAGCATATATTTACTCGACAAAAAGATGGCGTTTTGTAGCGAACCGGAGATTAACATTACATATTCTGAAAGCTTTAAATAATTATGTAATACTTGTAATTAATCATTTGAAATTAGCTGCTATTACATAATCTGCTTTTACATGTTCTTTTACTTAATTATTCCAATGTGATGTGCGTCGAATATTGGCGCTCTTTATTCTGTTTTATGCATTATGACATTGACCCAAATTGGTTGAAATCGTTCTGATTTGCAAATTAGTATGATATGACAGTTGTACATAGCATTACGTCTAATAATCTCAGTGATGGGATGGACAATGTACGGTAGTTTTTCTTTTTTTGAGTATGTGCTGGCCTGAGAAGGGCCGTTTTGCATTAGTGTCGTAGCACTATTGCTGACGACGATTTTGCCTTTTCTGAGGTAATTTTTAAAATCACCCAAGGAGCATAATCTACAGGATAATTGCCTTTCTCCAAGAATTGAGATGACCTCTTCGACAGGTAATAACTGTACGATGGATCGTGCCCAAGACGAGAATGCTCATGTCCATGGCTGCGGTGTTCTCCTTGTCAAAAGAGGGCTGGATAAATACGCATAGTAGCTTGATATACGGGAATCAAACATGATATGGCAGTTGTTATTTGGATCCATGTCGATTGATAGTATGGCGGTATCTGATGGAAAACAGTAAATTCCGTCGTTTTTAAAAGGCGTTCGGCCAATCAGCTTGATCTCGCACATGTCACTTTTTGAACCAATCAGAAATCCCCGTCGAAGTGACAAACTCGTCCAAACACGAAAATGGTTGTCACATTTTAACTTGTAGGCGGCGTGATTGAAGTTCTACGTTATTGTTTCCACTAAACTTTGTTGTGAAGCGAGTTTTTTAATTGCGACGCCTATTTGTTACCAGATACAACCGCGAAAAGGTGACGCTTTAGTACGTCCCGGCAAATTAACAATACATATTCTGAGAGCTTTGCATAATGCAGTAATACATGCATTTGATTATTGCAATTTCTAGTTCATTACTTGCTCATTTTCGCATTGCCAAACTCTTATTCGCAACACATATGTAATAACATATATTTACGCGACAAAAAGTTGACGTTTTGTTGAGAACTGGAGATTAACATTACATATTCTGAAAGCTTTAAATAATTATGTAATACTTGTAATTAATCACTTGAAATTAGCTGCTATTACATAATCTGCTTCTACATGTTCTTTTACTTAACTGAATTATTCCAATGTGATGTGCGTCGAATGTTGGCGCTCTTTATTCTGTTTTATGCATTATGACATTGACCCCAATTGGTTGAAATCGTTCTGATTTGCAAATTAATATGATATGACAGTTGTACATAGCATTACGTGCAATAATCTCAGTGATGGGATGGACAATGTACGGTAGTTCTCTTTTTGGAGTATGTGCTGGCCCTGAGAAGGGCCGTTTTGTATGAGTGTCGTAGCACTATTGCTGACGACGATTTTGCCGTTTCTGGATAATTTTAAATCACCCAAGGAGCATAATCTACAGGATAACTGCCTTCTCCGAGAATTGAGATGACCTCTTCGACAGGTAATAACTGTACGATGGATCGTGCCCAAGACGAGAATGCTCGTGTCCATGGCTGCGGTGGTCTCCTTGTCGAAAGAGGGCTGGATAAATACGCATAGTAGCATGCTGTACGGGAGTCAAACATGATATGGCAGTTGTTATTTGGATCCATGTCGATTGATGGTATGGCTGTATCTGATGGAAAACAGTAAATTCTCTCGTTTATAAAAGGGGGTCGGCCAATCAGCTTGATCTCGCACATGTCACTTTTTGAACCAATCAGAAATCCCCGTCGAAGTAAAAAAATCGTCCAAACACGAAAATAGTTGTCACATTTTCACTTGTAGGCGGCGTGATTGAAGTTCTACGTTATTGTTTCCACTAAACTTTATTGTGAAGCGAGTTTTTTAATTGCGACGCCTATTTGTTACCAGATACAACCGCGAAAAGGTGACGCTTTAGTACGTCCCGGCAAATTAACAATACATATTCTGAGAGCTTTGCATAATGTAGTAATACATGCATTTGATTATTGCAATTTCTAGTTCATTACTTGCTCAGTTTCGCATTGCCAAACTCTTATTCGCAACACATATGTATTAATATATATTTACTCGACAAAAAGATGGCGTTTTGTTGAGAACCGGAGATTAACATTACATATTCTGAAAGCTTTAAATAATTATGTAATACTTGTAATTAATCATTTGAAATTAGCTGCTATTACATAATCTGCTTCCACATGTTCTTTTACTTAACTGAATTATTCCAATGTGATGTGCGTCGAATGTTGGCGCTCTTTATTCTGTTTTATGCATTATGACATTGACCTGAATTGGTTGAAATCGTTCTGATTTGCAAATAAGTATGATATGACAGTTGTACATTGCATTACGTGCAATAATCGCAGTGATGGGATGGACAATGTACGGTAGTTCTTTTTTGGAGTATGTGCTGGCCCTCAGAAGGGCCGTTTTGTATAAGTGTCGTAGCACTATTGCTGACGACGATTTTGCCTTTTCTGGATAATTTTTAAAATCACACAAGGAGCATAATCTACAGGATAATTGCCTTCTTCAAAGAATTGAGATGACCTCTTCGACAGGTAATAACTGTACGATGGATCGTGCCCAAGACGAGAAATGCTCGGGTCCATGGCTGCGGTGGTCTCCTTGTCGAAAAAGGGCTGAATAAATACGCATAGTAGCATGCTATACGGGAGTCCAACATGCTAGGGCAGTTGTTATTTGGATACATGTCGATTGATAGTATGGCGGTATTATATGGAAAAATGTAAAGGGCTGTCGTTTTTAAAAAGGCGTTCGGCCAATCAGCATGATCTCGCACATGTCACTTTTCGAACCAATCGGAAATCCCCGTCGAAGTGACAAAGTCGTCCAAACACGTAAATGGTTGTCACATTTTCACTTGTAGGCGGCGTGATTGAAGTTCTTCGTTATTGTTTCCACAGTTGTTATGGCAGTTGTTACTTGGATCCATGTTGATTTATGGCATGGCGGTATCTGATGGAAAACAGTAAATTCTGTCGTTTATAAAAGGGGGTCGGCCAATCAGCTTGATCTCGCACATGTCACTTTTTGAACCAATCAGAAATCCCCGTCGAAGTGACAAAGTCGTCCAAACAGGAAAATAGTTGTCACATTTTCACTTGTAGGCGGCGTGATTGTTTCCACTAAACTTTATTGTGAAGCGAGTTTTTTAATTGCGACGCCTATTTGTTACCAGATACAACCGCGAAAAGGTGACGATTTAGTACGTCCCGGCAAATTAACAATACATATTCTGAGAGCTTTGCATAATGTAGTAATACATGCATTTGATTATTGCAATTTCTAGTTCATTACTTGCTCAGTTTCGCATTGCCAAACTCTTATTCGCAACACATATGTATTAACATATATTTACTCGACAAAAAGTTGGCGTTTTGTTGAGAACCGGAGATTAGCATTACATATTCTGAAAGCTTTAAATAATTATGTAATACTTGTAATTAATCATTTGAAATTAGCTGCTATTACATAATCTGTTTCTACATGTTCTTTTACTTAACTGAATTATTCCAATGTGATGTGCGTCGAATGTTGGCGCTCTTTATTCTGTTTTATGCATTGTGACATTGACCTGAATTGGTTGAAATCGTTCTGATTTGCAAATTAATATGATATGGCAGTTGTTCATAGCATTACCTGCAATAATCTGAGTGATGGGATGGACAATGTACGGTAGTTCTCTTGTTGGAGTATGTGCTGGCCCTGAGAAGGGCCGTTTTGTATGATTGTCGTAGCACTATTGCTGACGACGATTTTGCCTTTTCTGGATAATTTTTAAAATCACCCAAGGAGCATAATCTACAGGATAACTGCCTTCTCCGAGAATTGAGATGACCTCTTCGACAGGTAATAACTGTACGATGGATCGTGCCCAAGACGAGAATGCTCGGGTCCATGGCTGCGGTGGTCTCCTTGTCGAAAAAGGGCTGAATAAATACGCATAGTAGCATGCTATACGGGAGTCCAACATGCTAGGGCAGTTGTTATTTGGATACATGTCGATTGATAGTATGGCGGTATTATATGGAAAAATGTAAAGGGCTGTCGTTTTTAAAAAGGCGTTCGGCCAATCAGCATGATCTCGCACATGTCACTTTTCGAACCAATCGGAAATCCCCGTCGAAGTGACAAAGTCGTCCAAACACGAAAATGGTTGTCACATTTTCACTTGTAGGCGGCGTGATTGAAGTTCTACGTTATTGTTTCCACAGTTGTTATGGCAGTTGTTACTTGGATCCATGTTGATTTATGGCATGGCGGTATCTGATGGAAAACAGTAAATTCTGTCGTTTATAAAAGGGGGTCGGCCAATCAGCTTGATCTCGCACATGTCACTTTTTGAACCAATCAGAAATCCCCGTCGAAGTGACAAAGTCGTCCAAACACGAAAATAGTTGTCACATTTTCACTTGTAGGCGGCGTGATTGAAGTTTTACGTTATTGTTTCCACTAAACTTTATTGTGAAGCGAGTTTTTTAATTGCGACGCCTATTTGTTACCAGATACAACCGCGAAAAGGTGACGCTTTAGTACGTCCCGGCAAATTAACAATACATATTCTGAGAGCTTTGCATAATGTAGTAATACATGCATTTGATTATTGCAATTTCTAGTTCATTACTTGCTCAGTTTCGCATTGCCAAACTCTTATTCGCAACACATATGTATTAACATATATTTACTCGACAAAAAGATGGCGTTTTGTTGAGAACCGGAGATTAACATTACATATTCTGAAAGCTTTAAATAATTATGTAATACTTGTAATTAATCATTTGAAATTAGCTGCTATTACATAATCTGCTTCCACATGTTCTTTTACTTAACTGAATTATTCCAATGTGATGTGCGTCGAATGTTGGCGCTCTTTATTCTGTTTTATGCATTATGACATTGACCTGAATTGGTTGAAATCGTTCTGATTTGCAAATAAGTATGATATGACAGTTGTACATTGCATTACGTGCAATAATCGCAGTGATGGGATGGACAATGTACGGTAGTTCTTTTTTTGGAGTATGTGCTGGCCCTCAGAAGGGCCGTTTTGTATAAGTGTCGTAGCACTATTGCTGACGACGATTTTGCCTTTTCTGGATAATTTTTAAAATCACACAAGGAGCATAATCTACAGGATAATTGCCTTCTTCAAGAATTGAGATGACCTCTTCGACAGGTAATAACTGTACGATGGATCGTGCCCAAGACAAGAATGCTCGGGTCCATGGCTGCGGTGGTCTCCTTGTCGAAAAAGGGCTGAATAATACACATAGTAGCATGCTATACGGGAGTCCAACATGATAGGGCAGTTGTTATTTGGATACGTGTCGATTGATAATATGGCGGTATCATATGGAAAAATGTAAAGGGCTGTCGTTTTTAAAAAGGCGTTCGGCCGATCATCATGATCTCGCACATGTCACTTTTCGAACCAATCCGAAATCCCCGTCAAAGCGACGAATTCCTCCAAACACGAAAATAGTTGTCACATTTTCACTTGTAGGCGGCGTGATTGAAGTTCTACGTTATTGTTTCCACAGTTGTTATGGCAGTTGTTACTTGGATCCATGTTGATTTATGGCATGGCGGTATCTGATGGAAAACAGTAAATTCTGTCGTTTATAAAAGGGGGTCGGCCAATCAGCTTGATCTCGCACATGTCACTTTTTGAACCAATCAGAAATCCCCGTCGAAGTGACAAAGTCGTCCAAACACGAAAATAGTTGTCACATTTTCACTTGTAGTCGGCGTGATTGAAGTTCTACGTTATTGTTTCCACTAAACTTTATTGTGAAGCGAGTTTTTTAATTGCGACGCCTATTTGTTACCAGATACAACCGCGAAAAGGTGACGCTTTAGTACGTCCCGGCAAATTAACAATACATATTCTGAGAGCTTTGCATAATGTAGTAATACATGCATTTGATTATTGCAATTTCTAGTTCATTTCTTGCTCAGTTTCGCATTGCCAAACTCTTATTCGCAACACATATGTATTAACATATATTTACTCGACAAAAAGATGGCGTTTTGTTGAGAACCGGAGATTAACATTACATATTCTGAAAGCTTTAAATAATTATGTAATACTTGTAATTAATCATTTGAAATAAGCTGCTATTACATAATCTGCTTCCACATGTTCTTTTACTTAACTGAATTATTCCAATGTGATGTGCGTCGAATGTAGGCGCTCTTTATTCTGTTTTATGCATTATGACATTGACCTGAATTGGTTGAAATCGTTCTGATTTGCAAATAAGTATGATATGACAGTTGTACATTGCATTACGTGCAATATTCGCAGTGATGGGATGGACAATGTACGGTAGTTCTTTTTTTGGAGTATGTGCTGGCCCTCAGAAGGGCCGTTTTGTATGAGTGTCGTAGCACTATTGCTGACGACGATTTTGCCTTTTCTAGATAATTTTTAAAATCACACAAGGAGCATAATTTACAGGATAATTGCCTTCTTCAAGAATTGAGATGACCTCTTCGACAGGTAATAACTGTACGATGGATCGTGCCCAAGACGAGAATGCTCGTGTCCATGGCTGCGGTGGTCTCCTTGTCGAAAAAGGGCTGAATAAATACGCATAGTAGCATGCTATACGGCAGTCCAACATGATAGGGCAGTTGTTATTTGGATACATGTCGATTGATAGTATGGCGGGATCATATGGAAAAATGTAAAGGGCTGTCGTTTTTAAAAAGGCGTTCGGCCAATCAGCATGATCTCGCACATGTCACTTTTCGAACCAATCGGAAATCCCCGTCGAAGCGACAAACTCGTCCAAACACGAAAATAGTTGTCACATTTTCACTTGTAGGCGGATAATTGCCTTCTTCAAGAATTGAGATGACCTCTTCGACAGGTAATAACTGTACGATGGATCGTGCCCAAGACGAGAATGCTCGTGTCCATGGCTGCGGTGGTCTCCTTGTCGAAAGAGGGCTGGATAAATACGCATAGTAGCATGCTATACGGGAGTCAAACATGATTTGGCAGTTGTTATTTGGATCCATGTCGATTGATGGTATGGCTGTATCTGATGGAAAACAGTAAATTCTCTCGTTTATAAAAGGGGGTCGGCCAATCAGCTTGATCTCGCACATGTCACTTTTTGAACCAATCAGAAATCCCCGTCGAAGTAACAAAGTCGTCCAAACACGAAAATAGTTGTCACATTTTCACTTGTAGGCGGCGTGATTGAAGTTCTACGTTATTGTTTCCACAGTTGTTATGGCAGTTGTTACTTGGATCCATGTTGATTTATGGCATGGCGGTATCTGATGGAAAACAGTAAATTCTGTCGTTTATAAAAGGGGGTCAAGCTGATTAGCTTGATCTCGCACATGTCACTTTTTAAACCAATCAGAAATCCCCGTCGAAGTGACAAAGTCGTCCAAACACGAAAATAGTTGTCACATTTTCACTTGTAGGCGGCGTGATTGAAGTTCTACGTTATTGTTTCCACTAAACTTTATTGTGAAGCGAGTTTTTTAATTGCAACGCCTATTTGTTACCAGATACAACCGCGAAAAGGTGACGCTTTAGTACGTCCCGGCAAATTAACAATACATATTCTGAGAGCTTTGCATAATGTAGTAATACATGCATTTGATTATTGCAATTTCTAGTTCATTACTTGCTCAGTTTCGCATTGCCAAACTCTTATTTGCAACACATATGTATTAACATATATTTACTCGACAAAAAGATGGAGTTTTGTTGAGAACCGGAGATTAACATTACATATTCTGAATGCTTTAAATAATTATGTAATACTTGTAATTAATCATTTGAAATTAGCTGCTATTACATAATCTGCTTCTACATGTTCTTTTACTTAACTGAATTATTCCAACGTGATGTGCGTCGAATGTTGGCGTTCTTTATTCTGTTTTATGCATTATGACATTGACCCGAATTGGTTGAAATCGTTCTGATTTGCAAATAAGTGTGATATGACAGTTGTACATAGCATTACGTGCAATAATCGCAGTGATGGGATGGACAATGTACGGTAGTTCTCTTTTTGGAGTATGTGCTGGCCCTGAGAAGGGCCGTTTTGTATGAGTGTCGTAGCACTATTGCTGACGACGATTTTGCCTTTTCTGGATAATTTTTAAAATCACCCAAGGAGCATAATCTACAGGATAATTGCCTTCTCCAAGAATTGAGATGACCTCTTCGACAGGTAATAACTGTACGACGGATCGTGCCCAAGACGAGAATGCTCGTGTCCATGGCTGCGGTGGTCTCCTTGTCGAAAGAGGGCTGGATAAATACGCATAGTAGCATGCTATACGGGAGTCAAACATGATATGGCAGTTGTTATTCGGATCCATGTCGATTGATGGTGTGGCGGTATCTGATGGAAAACAGTAAATTCTGTCGTTTATAAAAGGGGGTCGGCCAATCAGCTTGATCTCGCACATGTCACTTTTTGAACCAATCAGAAATCCCCGTCGAAGTAACAAAGTCGTCCACACACGAAAATGGTTGTCACATTTTAACTTGTAGGCGGCGTGATTGAAGTTCTACGTTATTGTTTCCACTAAACTTTATTGTGAAGCGAGTTTTTTTAATTGCAACGCCTATTTGTTACCAGATACAACCGCGAAAAGGTGACGCTTTAGTACGTCCCGGCAAATTAACAATACATATTCTGAGAGCTTTGCATAATGTAGTAATACATGCATTTGATTATTGCAATTTCTAGTTCATTACTTGCTCAGTTTCGCATTGCCAAACTCTTATTTGCAACACATATGTATTAACATATATTTACTCGACAAAAAGATGGAGTTTTGTTGAGAACCGGAGATTAACATTACATATTCTGAATGCTTTAAATAATTATGTAATACTTGTAATTAATCATTTGAAATTAGCTGCTATTACATAATCTGCTTCTACATGTTCTTTTACTTAACTGAATTATTCCAACGTGATGTGCGTCGAATGTTGGCGTTCTTTATTCTGTTTAATGCATTATGACATTGACCTGAATTGGTTGAAATCGTTCTGATTTGCAAATAAGTGTGATATGACAGTTGTACATAGCATTACGTGCAATAATCGCAGTGATGGGATGGACAATGTACGGTAGTTCTCTTTTTGGGGTATGTGCTGGCCCTGAGAAGGGCCGTTTTGTATGAGTGTCGTAGCACTATTGCTGACGACGATTTTGCCTTTTCTGGATAATTTTTAAAATCACCCAAGGAGCATAATCTACAGGATAATTGCCTTCTCCAAGAATTGAGATGACCTCTTCGACAGGTAATAACTGTACGACGGATCGTGCCCAAGACGAGAATGCTCGTGTCCATGGCTGCGGTGGTCTCCTTGTCGAAAGAGGGCTGGATAAATACGCATAGTAGCATGCTATACGGGAGTCAAACATGATATGGCAGTTGTTATTTGGATCCATGTCGATTGATGGTATGGCTGTATCTGATGGAAAACAGTAAATTCTGTCGTTCATAAAAGGGGGTCGGCCAATCAGCTTGATCTCGCACATGTCACTTTTTGAACCAATCAGAAATCCCCGTCGAAGTAACAAAGTCGTCCAAACACGAAAATAGTTGTCACATTTTCACTTGTAGTCGGCGTGATTGAAGTTCTACCTTATTGTTTCCACTAAACTTTATTGTGAAGCGAGTATTTTTAATTGCAACGCCTATTTGTTACCAGATACAACCGCGAAAAGGTGACGCTTTAGTACGTCCCGGCAAATTAACAATACATATTCTGAGAGCTTTGCATAATGTAGTAATACATGCATTTGATTATTGCAATTTCTAGTTCATTACTTGCTCAGTTTCGCATTGCCAAACTCTTATTCGCAACACATATGTATTAACATATATTTACTCGACAAAAAGATGGAGCTTTGTTGAGAACCGGAGATTAACATTACATATTCTGAAAGCTTTAAATAATTATGTAATACTTGTAATTAATCATTTGCAATTAGCTGCTATTACATAATCTGCTTCTACATCTTCTTTTACTTAACTGAATTATTCCAATGTGATGTGCGTCGAATGTTGGCGTTCTTTATTCTGTTTTATGCATTATGACATTGACCCGAATTGGTTGAAATCGTTCTGATTTGCAAATAAGTATGATATGACAGTTGTACATAGCATTACGTGCAATAATCGCTGTGATGGGATGGACAATGTACGGTAGTTCTCTTTTTGGAGTACGTGCTGGCCCTGAGAAGGGCCGTTTTGTATGAGTGTCGTAGCACTATTGCTGACGACGATTTTGCCTTTTCTGGATAATTTTTAAAATCACCCAAGGAGCATAATCTACAGGATAATTGCCTTCTCCAAGAATTGAGATGACCTATTCGACAGGTAATAACTGTACGATGGATCGTTCCCAAGACGGGAAATGCTCGTGTCCATGGCTGCGGTGGTCTCCTTGTCGAAAGAGGGCTGGATAAACACGCTTAGTAGCATGCTATACGCGAGTCCAACATGATATGGCAGTTGTTATCTGGATCCATGTCGATTGATAGTATGACGGTATCTGATGGAAAAATGTAAACGGCTGTCGTTTATTAAAAGGCGTTCGGCCAATCAGCATGATCTCGAACATGTCACTTTTCGAACCAATCAGAAATCCCCGTCGAAGTGACAAACTCGTCCAAACACGAAAATGGTTGTCACATTTTAACTTGTAGGCGGCGTGATTGAAGTTCTACGTTATTGTTTCCACTAAACTTTGTTGTGAAGCGAGTTTTTTAATTGCGACGCCTATTTGTTACCAGATACAACCGCGAAAAGGTGACGCTTTAGTACGTCCCGGCAAATTAACAATACATATTCTGAGAGCTTTGCATAATGCAGTAATACATGCATTTGATTATTGCAATTTCTAGTTCATTACTTGCTCATTTTCGCATTGCCAAACTCTTATTCGCAACACATATGTATTAACATATATTTACTCGACAAAAAGATGGCGTTTTGTTGAGAACCGGAGATTAACATTACATATTCTGAAAGCATTAAATAATTATGTAATACTTGTAATTAATCATTTGAAATTAGCTGCTATTACATAATCTGCTTCTACATGTTCTTTTACTTAACTGAATTATTCCACTGTGATGTGTGTCGAATGTTGGCGCTCTTTATTCTGTTTTATGCATTGTGACATTGACCCGAATTGGTTGAAATCGTTCTCATTTGCAAATTAATATAATATGGCAGTTGTACATAGCATTTCGTGCAATAATCTCAGTGATGGGATTGACATGTACGGTAGTTCTCTTTTTGGAGTATGTGCTGGCCCTGAGAAGGCCCGTTTGTATGAGTGTCGTAGCACTCTGCTGACGACGATTTGCCTTTCTGGATATTTTTTAAATCACACAAGGAGCATAATCTACAGGATAATTGCCTTTCTTCAAGAATTGAGATGACCTCTTCGACAGGTAATAACTGTACGATGGATCGTGCCCAAGACGAGAATGCTCGGGTCCATGGCTGCGGTGTTCTCCTTGTCGAAAAAGGGCTGAATAAAAACGCATAGTATCGTGCTATACGGGAGTCCAACATGATAGGGCAGTTGTTATTTGGATACATGTCGATTGATAGTATGGCGGTATCATATGGAAAAATGTAAAGGGCTGTCGTTTTTAAAAAGGCGTTCGGCCAATCAGCATGATCTCGCACATGTCACTTTTCGAACCAATCGGAAATCCCCGTCGAAGCGACAAAGTCGTCCAAACACGAAAATAGTTGTCACATTTTCACTTGTAGGCGGCGTGATTGAAGTTCTACGTTATTGTTTCCACAGTTGTTATGGCAGTTGTTACTTGGATCCATGTTGATTTATGGCATGCCGGTATCTGATGGAAAACAGTAAATTCTGTCGTTTATAAAAGGGGGTCGGCCAATCAGCTTGATCTCGCACATGTCACTTTTTGAACCAATCGGAAATCCCCGTCGAAGCGACAAAGTCGTCCAAACACGAAAATAGTTGTCACATTTTCACTTGTAGGCGGCGTGATTGAAGTTCTACGTTATTGTTTCCACAGTTGTTATGGCAGTTGTTACTTGGATCCATGTTGATTTATGGCATGGCGGTATCTGATGGAAAACAGTAAATTCTGTCGTTTATAAAAGGGGGTCGGCCAATCAGCTTGATCTCGCACATGTCACTTTTTGAACCTATCAGAAATCCCCGTCGAAGTGACAAAGTCGTCCAAACACGAAAATAGTTGTCACATTTTCACTTGTAGGCGGCGTGATTGAAGTTCTACGTTATTGTTTCCACTAAACTTTATTGTGAAGCGAGTTTTTTTATTGCGACGCCTATTTGTTACCAGATACAACCGCGAAAAGGTGACGCTTTAGTACGTCCCGGCAAATTAACAATACATATTCTGAGAGCTTTGCATAATGTAGTAATACATGCATTTGATTATTGCAATTTCTAGTTCATTACTTGCTCAGTTTCGCATTGCCAAACTCTTATTCGCAACACATATGTATTAACATATATTTACTCGACAAAAAGGTGGCGTTTTGTTGAGAACCGGAGATTAACATTACATATTCTGAAAGCTTTAAATAATTATGTAATACTTGTAATTAATCATTTGAAATTAGCTGCTATTACATAATCTGCTTCTACATGTTCTTTTACTTAACTGAATTATTCCAATTTGATGTGCGTCGAATGTTGGCGCTCTTTATTCTGTTTTATGCATTATGACATTGACCCGAATTGGTTGAAATCGTTCTGATTTGCAAATAAGTATGATATGACAGTTGTACATTGCATTACGTGCAATAATCGCAGTGATGGGATGGACAATGTACGGTAGTTCTTTTTTTTGGAGTATGTGCTGACCCTGAGAAGGGCCGTTTTGTATGAGTGTCGTAGCACTATTGCTGACGACGATTTTGCCTTTTCTGGATAATTTTTAAAATCACACAAGGAGCATAATCTACAGGATAATTGCCTTCTTCAAGAATTGAGATGACCTCTTCGACAGGTAATAACTGTACGATGGATCGTGCCCAAGACGAGAATGCTCGGGTCCATGGCTGCGGTGGTCTCCTTGTCGAAAAAGGGCTGAATAAATACGCATAGTAGTATGCTATACGGGAGTCCAACATGATATGGCAGTTGTTATTTCGATCCATGTCGATTGATAGTATGGCGGTATCATATGGAAAAATGTAAACAGCTGTCGTTTTTAAAAAGGCGTTCGGCCAATCAGCATGATCTCGCACATGTCACTTTTCGAACCAATCGGAAATCCCCGTCGAAGTGACAAAGTCGTCCAAACGCGAACATAGTTGTCACATTTTCACTTGTAGGCGGCGTGATTGAAGTTCTACGTTATTGTTTCCACT
The DNA here is from genome assembly GCF_000003605.2 of Saccoglossus kowalevskii. Lineage (NCBI taxonomy): Eukaryota > Metazoa > Hemichordata > Enteropneusta > Harrimaniidae > Saccoglossus > Saccoglossus kowalevskii. The sequence continues at coordinate 28,232 of NW_003124627.1, forward strand.
AAACTTTGTTGTGAAGCGAGTTTTTTAAATGCGACGCCTATTTGTTACCAGATACAACCGCGAAACGGTGACACTTTTGTACGTCCCGGCAAATTAACAATACATATTCTGAGAGCTTTGCATAATGTAGTCATACATGCATTTGATTATTGCAATTTCTAGTACATTACTTGCTCAGTTTCGCATTGCCAAACTCTTATTCGCAACACATATGTATTAACATATATTTACTCGACAAAAAGATGGCGTTTTGTTGAGAACCGGAGATTAACATTACATATTCTGAAAGCTTTAAATACAACCGCGAAACGGTGACACTTTTGTACGTCCCGGCAAATTAACAATACGTATTCTGAGAGCTTTGCATAATGTAGTCATACATGCATTTGATTATTGCAATTTCTAGTTCATTACTTGCTCAGTTTCGCATTGCCAAACTCTTATTCGCAACACATATGTATTAATATATATTTACTCGACAAACAGTTGGCTTTTTGTTGAGAACCGGAGATTAACATTACATATTCTGAAAGCTTTAAATAATTATGTAATACTTGTAATTAATCATTTGAAATTAGCTGCTATTACATAATCTGCTTCTACATGTTCTTTTACTTAACTGAATTATTCCAATGTGATGTGCGTCGAATGTTGGCGCTCTTTATTCTGTTTTATGCATTATGACATTGACCTGAATTGGTTGAAATCGTTCTGATTTGCAAATAAGTATGATATGACAGTTGTACATTGCATTACGTGCAATAATCGCAGTGATGGGATGGACAATGTACGGTAGTTCTTTTTTTGGAGTATGTGCTGGCCCTCAGAAGGGCCGTTTTGTATGAGTGTCGTAGCACTATTGCTGACGACGATTTTGCCTTTTCTGGATAATTTTTAAAATCACCCAAGGAGCATAATCTACAGGATAATTGCCTTCTCCAAGAATTGAGATGACCTCTTCGACAGGTAATAACTGTACGATGGATCGTGCCCAAGACGAGAATGCTCGTGACCATGGCTGCGGTGGTCTCCTTATCGAAAGAGGGCTGGATAAATACGCATAGTAGCATGCTATACGGGAGTCAAACATGATATGGCAGTTGTTATTTGGATCCATGTCGATTGATGGTAAGGCGGTATCTGATGGAAAACAGTAAATTCTGTCCTTTATAAAAGGAGGTCGGCCAATCAGCTTGATCTCGCACAAGTCACTTTTTGAACCAATCGGAAATCCCCGTCGAAGTGACAAAGTCGTCCAAACACGAAAATGGTTGTCACATTTTCACTTGTAGGCGGCGTGATTGAAGTTCTACGTTATTGTTTCCACAGTTGTTATGGCAGTTGTTACTTGGATCCATGTTGATTTATGGCATGGCGGTATCTGATGGAAAACAGTAAATTCTGTCGTTTATAAAAGGGGGTCGGCCAATCAGCTTGATCTCGCACATGTCACTTTTTGAACCAATCAGAAATCCCCGTCGAAGTGACAAAGTCGTCCAAACACGAAAATTGTTGTCACATTTTCACTTGTAGGCGGCGTGATTGTTTCCACTAAACTTTATTGTGAAGCGAGTTTTTTAATTGCGACGCCTATTTGTTACCAGATACAACCGCGAAAAGGTGACGCTTTAGTACGTCCCGGCAAATTATCAATACATATTCTGAGAGCTTTGCATAATGTAGTAATACATGCATTTGATTATTGCAATTTCTAGTTCATTACTTGCTCAGTTTCGCATTGCCAAACTCTTATTCGCAACACATATGTATTAACATATATTTACTCGACAAAAAGTTGGCGTTTTGTTGAGAACCGGAGATTAGCATTACATATTCTGAAAGCTTTAAATAATTATGTAATACTTGTAATTAATCATTTGAAATTAGCTGCTATTACATAATCTGTTTCTACATGTTCTTTTACTTAACTGAATTATTCCAATGTGATGTGCGTCGAATGTTGGCGCTCTTTATTCTGTTTTATGCATTGTGACATTGACCTGAATTGGTTGAAATCGTTCTGATTTGCAAATTAATATGATATGGCAGTTGTTCATAGCATTACGTGCAATAATCTGAGTGATGGGATGGACAATGTACGGTAGTTCTCTTGTTGGAGTATGTGCTGGCCCTGAGAAGGGCCGTTTTGTATGATTGTCGTAGCACTATTGCTGACGACGATTTTGCCTTTTCTGGATAATTTTTAAAATCACCCAAGGAGCATAATCTACAGGATAATTGCCTTCTCCAAGAATTGAGATGACCTCTTCGACAGGTAATAACTGTACGATGGATCGTGCCCAAGACGGGAATGCTCGTGACCATGGCTGCGGTGGTCTCTTTATCGAAAGAGGGCTGGATAAATACGCATAGTAGCATGCTATACGGGAGTCAAACATGATATGGCAGTTGTTATTTGGATCCATGTCGATTGATGGTATGTCGGTATCTGATGGAAAACAGTAAATTCTGTCGTTTATAAAAGGGGGTCGGCCAATCAGCTTGATCTCGCACATGTCACTTTTTGAACCAATCAGAAATCCCCGTCGAAGTGACAAAGTCGTCCAAACGCGAAAATAGTTGTCACATTTTCACTTATAGGCGGCGTGATTGAAGTTCTACGTTATTGTTTCCACTAAACTTTGTTGTGAAGCGAGTTTTTTAAATGCGACGCCTATTTGTTACCAGATACAACCGTGAAAAGGTGACGCTTTAGTACGTCCCGGCAAATTAACAATACATATTCTGAGAGCTTTGCATAATGTAGTAATACATGCATTTGATTATTGCAATTTCTAGTTCATTACTTGCTCAGTTTCGCATTGCCAAACTCTTATTCGCAACACATATGTATTAACATATATTTACTCGACAAAAAGATGGCGTTTTGTTGAGAACCGGAGATTAACATTACATATTCTGAAAGCTTTAAATAATTATGTAATACTTGTAATTAAGCATTTGAAATTAGCTGCTATTACATAATCTGCTTCTACATGTTCTTTTACTTAACTGAATTATTCCAATGTGATGTGCGTCGAATGTTGGCGCTCTTTATTCTGTTTTATGCATTATGACATTGACCTGAATTGGTTGAAATCGTTCTGATTTGCAAAGTAATATGATATGGCAGTTGTTCATAGTATTACGTGCAATAATCTGAGTGATGGGATGGACAATGTACTGTAGTTCTGCTTTTGGAGTATGTGCTGGCCCTGAGAAGGGCCGTTTTGTATGAGTGTCGTAGCACTATTGCTGACGACGATTTTGCCTTTTCTGGATAATTTTTAAAATCACACAAGGAGCATAATCTACAGGATAATTGCCTTCTCCAAGAATTGAGATGACCTGTTCGACAGGTAATAACTGTACGATGGATCGTGCCCAAGACGGGAATGCTCGTGACCATGGCTGCGGTGGTCTCCTTATCGAAAGAGGGCTGGATAAATACGCATAGTAGCATGCTATACGGGAGTCAAACATGATATGGCAGTTGTTATTTGGATCCATGTCGATTGATGGTATGTCGGTATCTGATGGAAAACAGTAAATTCTGTCGTTTATAAAAGGGGGTCGGCCAATCAGCTTGATCTCGCACATGTCACTTTTTGAACCAATCAGAAATCCCCGTCGAAGTGACAAAGTCGTCCAGACGCGAAAATAGTTGTCACATTTTCACATGTAGGCGGCGTGATTGAAGTTCTACGTTATTGTTTCCACTAAACTTTGTTGTGAAGCGGGTTTTTTAATTGCGACGCCTATTTGTTACCAGATACAACCGCGAAAAGGTGACGCTTTAGTACGTCCCGGCAAATTAACAATACATATTCTGAGAGCTTTGCATAATGTAGTAATACATGCATTTGATTATTGCAATTTCTAGTTCATTACTTGCTCAGTTTCGCATTGCCAAACTCTTATTCGCAACACATATGTATTAACATATATTTACTCGACAAAATGATGGCGTTTTGTTGAGAACCGGAGATTAACATTACATATTTTGAAAGCTTTAAATAATTATGTAATACTTGTAATTAATCATTTGAAATTAGCTGCTATTACATAATCTGCTTCTACATGTTCTTTTACTTAACTGAATTTTTCCAATTTGATGTGCGTCGAATGTTGGCGTTCTTTATTCTGTTTTATGCATTATGACATTGACCTGAATTGGTTGAAATCGATCTGATTTGCAAATTAATATGATATGGCAGTTGTTCATAGCATTACGTGCAATAATCTGAGTGATGGGATGGACAATGTACGGTAGTTCTCCTTTTGGAGTATGTGCTGGCCCTGAGAAGGGCCGTTTTGTATGAGTGTCGTAGCACTATTGCTGACGACGATTTTGCCTTTTCTGGATAATTTTGAAAATCACCCAAGGCGCATAATCTACAGGATAATTGCCTTCTCCAAGAATTGAGATGACCTCTTCGACAAGTAATAACTGTACGATGGATCGTGCCCAAGACGAAAATGCTCGTGTCCATGGCTGCGGTGGTCTCTTGTCAAAAGAGGGCTGGATAAATACGCATAGTAGCATGCTATACGGGAGTCAAACATGATATGGCAGTTGTTATTTGGATCCATGTCGATTGATGGTATGGCGGTATCTGATGGAAAACAGTAAATTCTGTCGTTTATAAAAGGGGGTCGGCCAATCAGCTTGATCTCGCACATGTCACTTTTTGAACCAATCAGAAATCCCCGTCGAAGTGACAAAGTCGTCCAGACGCAAAAATAGTTGTCACATTTTCATTTGTAGGCGGCGTGATTGAAGTTCTACGTTATTGTTTCCACTAAACTTTGTTGTGAAGCGGGTTTTTTAATTGCGACGCCTATTTGTTACCAGATACAACCGCGAAACGGAGACACTTTAGTACGTCCCGGCAAATTAACAATACATATTCTGAGAGCTTTGCATAATGTAGTAATACATGCATTTGATTATTGCAATTTCTAGTTCATTACTTGCTCAGTTTCGCATTGCCAAACTCTTATTCGCAACACATATGTATTAACATATATTTACTCGACAAAAAGATGGCGTTTTGTTGAGAACCGGAGATTAACATTACATATTCTGAAAGCTTTAAATAATTATGTAATACTTGTAATTAATCATTTGAAATTAGCTGCTATTACATAATCTGCTTCTACATGTTCTTTTACTTAACTGAATTTTTCCAATTTGATGTGCGTCGAATGTTGGCGCTCTTTATTCTGTTTTATGCATTATGACATTGACCTGAATTGGTTGAAATCGCTCTGATTTGCAAATTAATATGATATGGCAGTTGTTCATAGCATCACGTGCAATAATCTGAGTGATGGGATGGACAATGTACGGTAGTTCTCCTTTTGGAGTATGTGCTGGCCCTGAGAAGGGCCGTTTTGTATGAGTGTCGTAGCACTATTGCTGGCGACGATTTTGCCTTTTCTGGATAATTTTTAAAATCACCCAAGGAGCATAATCTACAGGATAATTGCCTTCTCCAAGAATTTGAGATGACCTCTTCGACAGGTAATAACTGTACGACGGATCGTGCTCAAGACGAGAATGCTCGTGTCCATGGCTGCGGTGGTCTCCTTGTCGAAAGAGGGCTGGATAAATACGCATAGTAGCATGCTATACGGGAGTCAAACATGATATGGCAGTTGTTATTTGGATCCATGTCGATTGATGTTAAGGCGGTATCTGATGGAAAACAGTAAATTCTGTCGTTTATAAAAGGGGGTCGGCCAATCAGCTTGATCTCGCACATGTCACTTTTTGAACCAATCAGAAATCCCCGTCGAAGTGATAAAGTCGTCCAAACACGAAAATAGTTGTCACATTTTCACTTGTAGGCGGCGTGATTGAAGTTCTACGTTATTGTTTCCACTAAACTTTGTTGTGAAGCGAGTTTTTTAATTGCGACGCCTATTTGTTACCAGATACAACCGCGAAAAGGTGACGCTTTAGTACGTCCCGGCAAATTAACAATTCTGACAGCTTTGCATAATGTAGTAATACATGCATTTGATTATTGCAATTTCTAGTTCATTACTTGCTCAGTTTCGCATTGCCAAACTCTTATTCGCAACACATATGTATTAATATATATTTACTCGACAAAAAGTTGGCGTTTTGTTGAGAACCGGAGATTAACATTACATATTCTGAAAGCTTTAAATAATTATGTAATACTTGTAATTAATCATTTGAAATTAGCTGCTACTACATAATTTGCTTCTACATGTTCTTTTACTTAACTGAATTATTCCAATGTGATGTGCGTCGAATGTTGGCGCTCTTTATTCTGTTTTATGCATTATGACATTGACCTGAATTGTTTGAAATCGTTCTGATTTGCAAATTAATATGATATGGCAGTTGTTCATAGCATTACGTGCAATAATCTGAGTGATGGGATGGACAATGTACGGTAGTTCTCCTTTTGGAGTATGTGCTGGCCCTGAGAAGGGCCGTTTTGTATGAGTGTCGTAGCACTATTGCTGACGACGATTTTGCCTTTTCTGGATAATTTTTAAAATCACCCAAGGAGCATAATCTACAGGATAATTGCCTTCTCTAAGAATTGAGATGACCTCTTCGACAGGTAATAACTGTACGATGGATCGTGCCCAAGACGAAAATGCTCGTGTCCATGGCTGCGGTGGTCTCCTTGTCAAAAGAGGGCTGGATAAATACGCATAGTAGCATGCTATACGGGAGTCAAACATGATATGGCAGTTGTTATTTGGATCCATGTCGATTGATGGTATGGCGGTATCTGATGGAAAACAGTAAATTCTGTCGTTTATAAAAGGGGGTCGGCCAATCAGCTTGATCTCGCACATGTCACTTTTTGAACCAATCAGAAATCCCCGTCGAAGTGACAAAGTCGTCCAGACGCGAAAATAGTTGTCACATTTTCACTTGTAGGCGGCGTGATTGAAGTTCTACGTTATTGTTTCCACTAAACTTTGTTGTGAAGCGGGTTTTTTAATTGCGACGCCTATTTGTTACCAGATACAACCGCGAAACGGTGACACTTTAGTACGTCCCGGCAAATTAACAATACATATTCTGAGAGCTTTGCATAATGTAGTAATACATGCATTTGATTATTGCAATTTCTAGTTCATTACTTGCTCAGTTTCGCATTGCCAAACTCTTATTCGCAACACATATGTATTAACATATATTTACTCGACAAAAAAATGGCGTTTTGTTGAGAACCGGAGATTAACATTACATATTCTGAAAGCTTTAAATAATTATGTAATACTTGTAATTAATCATTTGAAATTAGCTGCTATTACATAATCTGCTTCTACATGTTCTTTTACTTAACTGAATTATTCCAATGTGATGTGCGTCGAATGTTGGCGCTCTTTATTCTGTTTTATGCATTATGACATTGACCTGAATTGGTTGAAATCGTTCTGATTTGCAAATTAATATGATATGGCAGTAGTTCATAGCATTACGTGCAATAATCTGAGTGATGGGATGGACAATGTACGGTAGTTCTCTTTTTGGAGTATGTGCTAGCCCTGAGAAGGCTCGTTTGTATGAGTGTCGTAGCACTATTGCTGACGACGATTTTGCCTTTTCTGGATAATTTTTAAAATCACCCAAGGAGCATAATCTACAGGATAATTGCCTTATCCAAGAATTGAGATGACCTCTTCGACAGGTAATAACTGTACGATGGATCGTGCCCAAGACGAGAATGCTCGTGTCCATTGCTGCGGTGGTCTCCTTGTCGAAAGAGGGCTGGATAAATACGCATAGTAGCATGCTATACGGGAGTCAAACATGATATGGCAGTTGTTATTTGGATCCATGTCGATTGATGGTATGGCGGTATCTGATGGAAAACAGTAAATTCTGTCGTTTATAAAAGGGGGTCGGCCAATCAGCTTGATCTCGCACATGTCACTTTTTGAACCAATCAGAAATCCCCGTCGAAGTGATAAAGTCGTCCAAACACGAAAATAGTTGTCACATTTTCACTTGTAGGCGGCGTGATTGAAGTTCTACGTTATTGTTTCCACTAAACTTTGTTGTGAAGCGAGTTTTTTAATTGCGACGCCTATTTGTTACCAGATACAACCGCGAAAAGGTGACGCTTTAGTACGTCCCGGCAAATTAACAATACATATTTTCAGAGCTTTGCATAATGTAGTAATACATGCATTTGATTATTGCAATTTCTAGTTCATTACTTGCTTAGTTTCGCATTGCCAAACTCTTATTCGCAACACATATGTATTAATATATATTTACTCGACAAAAAGTTGGCGTTTTGTTGAGAACCGGAGATTAACATTACGTATTCTGAAAGCTTTAAATAATTATGTAACAGTTGTAATTAATCATTTGAAATTAGCTGCTATTACATAATCTGCTTCCACATGTTCTTTTACTTAACTGAATTATTCCAATGTGATGTGCGTCGAATGTTGGCGCTCTTTATTCTGTTTTATGCATTATGACATTGACCTGAATTGGTTGAAATCGTTCTGATTTGCAA
>NW_003124634.1:0-18633 GCF_000003605.2 Saccoglossus kowalevskii
TCACCACCCCTATTTACATCATAGTCTACAATTTGGTCATATTCCAGCCCTGTTACATTTAAATGAACTGTTAATAGCACAGCTTGCATGACACGTGTAGACCAATTAAAGAATAATAGAATGAACACATGTCTAGCTCTGAAGAATCAGCCTGACCACCCCTATTTACATCATAGTCTACAATTTGGTCATATTCCAGCCATGTTACATTTAAATGAACTGTTAATAGCACAGCTTGCATGACACGTGTAGACCAATTAAAGAATAATAGAATGAACACATGTCTAGCTCTGAAGAATCAGCCTGACCACCCCTATTTACATCATAGTCTACAATTTGGTCATATTCTAGCCATGTTACATTTAAATGAACTGTTAATAGCACAGCTTGCATGACACGTGTAGACCAATTAAAGAATAATAGAATGAACACATGTCTAGCTCTGAAGAATCAGCCTGACCACCCCTATTTACATCATAGTCTACAATTTGGTCATATTCCAGCCATGTTACATTTAAATGAACTGTTAATAGCACAGCTTGCATGGCACGTGTAGACCAATTAAAGAATAATAGAATGAACACATGTCTAGCTCTGAAGAATCAGCCTGACCACCCCTATTTACATCATAGTCTACAATTTGGTCATATTCCAGCCATGTTACATTTAAATGAACTGTTAATAGCACAGCTTGCATGACACGTGTAGACCAATTAAAGAATAATAGAATGAACACATGTCTAGCTCTGAAGAATCAGCCTGACCACCCCTATTTACATCATAGTCTACAATTTGGTCATATTCCAGTCATGTTACATTTAAATGAACTGTTAATAGCACAGCTTGCATGACACGTGTAGACCAATTAAAGAATAATAGAATGAACACATGTCTAGCTCTGAAGAATCAGCCTGACCACCCCTATTTACATCATAGTCTACAATTTGGTCGTATTCCAGCCATGTTACATTTAAATGAACTGTTAATAGCACAGCTTGCATGACACGTGTAGACCAATTAAAGAATAATAGAATGAACACATGTCTAGCTCTGAAGAATCAGCCTGACCACCCCTATTTACATCATAGTCTACAATTTGGTCATATTCCAGTCATGTTACATTTAAATGAACTGTTAATAGCACAGCTTGCATGACACGTGTAGACCAATTAAAGAATAATAGAATGAACACATGTCTAGCTCTGAAGAATCAGCCTGACCACCCCTATTTACATCATAGTCTACAATTTGGTCATATTCCAGCCATGTTACATTTAAATTAACTGTTAATAGCACAGCTTGCATGACACGTGTAGACCAATTAAAGAATAATAGAATGAACACATGTCTAGCTCTGAAGAATCAGCCTGACCACCCCTATTTACATCATAGTCTACAATTTGGTCATATTCCAGTCATGTTACATTTAAATGAACTGTTAATAGCACAGCTTGCATGACATGTGTAGACCAATTAAAGAATAATAGAATGAACACATGTCCAGCTCTGAAGAATCAGCCTGACCACCCCTATTCACATCATAGTCTACAATTTGGTCATATTCCAGCCATGTTACATTTAAATGAACTGTTAATAGCACAGCTTGCATGACACGTGTAGACCAATTAAAGAATAATAGAATGAACACATGTCTAGCTCTGAAGAATCAGCCTGACCACCCCTATTTACATCATAGTCTACAATTTGGTCATATTCCAGCCATGTTTCATTTAAATGAACTGTTAATAGCACAACTTGCATGACACGTGTAGACCAATTAAAGAATAATAGAATGAACACATGTCTAGCTCTGAAGAATCAGCCTGACCACCCCTATTTACATCATAGTCTACAATTTGGTCATATTCCAGCCATGTTTCATTTAAATGAACTGTTAATAGCACAACTTGCATGACACGTGTAGACCAATTAAAGAATAATAGAATGAACACATGTCTAGCTCTGAAGAATCAGCCTGACCACCCCTATTTACATCATAGTCTACAATTTGGTCATATTCCAGCCATGTTACATTTAAATGAACTGTTATAGCACAGCTTGCATGACACGTGTAGACCAATTAAAGAATAATAGAATGAACACATGTCTAGCTCTGAAGAATCAGCCTGACCACCCCTATTTACATCATAGTCTACAATTTGGTCATATTCCAGCCATGTTACATTTAAATGAACTGTTAATAGCACAGCTTGCATGACACGTGTAGACCAATTAAAGAATAATAGAATGAACACATGTCCAGCTCTGAAGAATCAGCCTGACCACCCCTATTTACATCATAGTCTACAATTTGGTCGTATTCCAGCCATGTTACATTTAAATGAACTGTTAATAGCACAGCTTGCATGACACGTGTAGACCAATTAAAGAATAATAGAATGAACACATGTCTAGCTCTGAAGAATCAGCCTGACCACCCCTATTTACATCATAGTCTACAATTTGGTCATATTCCAGCCATGTTACATTTAAATGAACTGTTAATAGCACAACTTGCATGACACGTGTAGACCAATTAAAGAATAATAGAATGAACACATGTCTAGCTCTGAAGAATCAGCCTGACCACCCCTATTTACATCATAGTCTACAATTTGGTCATATTCCAGTCATGTTACATTTAAATGAACTGTTAATAGCACAGCTTGCATGACACGTGTAGACCAATTAAAGAATAATAGAATGAACACATGTCTAGCTCTGAAGAATCAGCCTGACCACCCCTATTTACATCATACTCTAGAATTTGGTCATATTCCACCCGTGTTACATTTAAATGAACTGTTACTAGACAGCTTGCATGACTCATGAAGACCTATTAAAAAATAATACAATGAGCACATGTCGAGCTCTGAAAAATCACCCTGACCACCCCTATTTTGGTCAGCGTCTACAATTTGGTCATATTCCGTTCATGTTACATTTGCATTATCTGTTAATAACACAGCTTGCATGACGCGAGAAGACGGTTTAAAAAAGGACACAATGAACACATGTCTAGCTCTGAAGAATCAGCCTGACCACCCCTATTTACATCATAGTCTACAATTTGGTCATATTCCAGCCATGTTACATTTAAATGAACTGTTAATAGTACAGCTTGCATGACACGTGTAGACCAATTAAAGAATAATAGAATGAACACATGTCTAGCTCTGAAGAATCAGCCTGACCACCCCTATTTACATCATAGTCTACAATTTGGTCATATTCCAGCCATGTTACATTTAAATGAACTGTTAATAGCACAGCTTGCATGACACGTGTAGACCAATTAAAGAATAATAGAATGAACACATGTCTAGCTCTGAAGAATCAGCCTGACCACCCCTATTTACATCATAGTCTACAATTTGGTCATATTCCAGCCATGTTACATTTAAATGAACTGTTAATAGCACAGCTTGCATGACACGTGTAGACCAATTAAAGAATAATAGAATGAACACATGTCTAGCTCTGAAGAATCAGCCTGACCACCCCTATTTACATCACAGTCTACAATTTGGTCATATTGCAGCCATGTTACATTTAAATGAACTGTTAATAGCACAGCTTGCATGACACGTGTAGACCAATTAAAGAATAATAGAATGAACACATGTCTAGCTCTGAAGAATCAGCCTGACCACCCCTATTTACATCATAGTCTACAATTTGGTCATATTCCAGTCATGTTACATTTAAATGAACTGTTAATAACACAGCTTGCATGACACGTGTAGACCAATTAAAGAATAATAGAATGAACACATGTCTAGCTCTGAAGAATCAGCCTGACCACCCCTATTTACATCATAGTCTACAATTTGGTCGTATTCCAGCCATGTTACATTTAAATGAACTGTTAATAGCACAGCTTGCATGACACGTGTAGACCAATTAAAGAATAATAGAATGAACACATGTCTAGCTCTGAAGAATCAGCCTGACCACCCGTATTTACATCATAGTCTACAATTTGGTCATATTCCAGTCATGTTACATTTAAATGAACTGTTAATAGCACAGCTTGCATGACATGTGTAGACCAATTAAAGAATAATAGAATGAACACATGTCTAGCTCTGAAGAATCAGCCTGACCACCCGTATTTACATCATAGTCTACAATTTGGTCATATTCCAGTCATGTTACATTTAAATGAACTGTTAATAGCACAGCTTGCATGACACGTGTAGACCAATTAAAGAATAATAGAATGAACACATGTCTAGCTCTGAAGAATCAGCCTGACCACCCCTATTTACATCATAGTCTACAATTTGGTCGTATTCCAGCCATGTTACATTTAAATGAACTGTTAATAGCACAGCTTACATGACACGTGTAGACCAATTAAAGAATAATAGAATGAACACATGTCTAGCTCTGAAGAATCAGCCTGACCACCCGTATTTACATCATAGTCTACAATTTGGTCATATTCCAGCCATGTTACATTTAAATGAACTGTTAATAGTACAGCTTGCATGACACGTGTAGACCAATTAAAGAATAATAGAATGAACACATGTCTAGCTCTGAAGAATCAGCCTGACCACCCGTATTTACATCATAGTCTACAATTTGGTCATATTCCAGTCATGTTACATTTAAATGAACTGTTAATAGCACAGCTTGCATGACACGTGTAGACCAATTAAAGAATAATAGAATGAACACATGTCTAGCTCTGAAGAATCAGCCTGACCACCCCTATTTACATCATAGTCTACAATTTGGTCATATTCCAGTCATGTTACATTTAAATGAACTGTTAATAGTACAGCTTGCATGACACGTGTAGACCAATTAAAGAATAATAGAATGAACACATGTCTAGCTCTGAAGAATCAGCCTGACCACCCCTATTTACATCATAGTCTACAATTTGGTTGTATTCCAGCCATGTTACATTTAAATGAACTGTTAATAACACAGCTTGCATGACACGTGTAGACCAATTAAAGAATAATAGAATGAACACATGTCTAGCTCTGAAGAATCAGCCTGACCACCCCTATTTACATCATAGTCTACAATTTGGTCATATTCCAGCCATGTTACATTTAAATGAACTGTTAATAGCACAGCTTGCATGACACGTGTAGACCAATTAAAGAATAATAGAATGAACACATGTCTAGCTCTGAAGAATCAGCCTGACCACCCGTATTTACATCATAGTCTACAATTTGGTCATATTCCAGCCATGTTACATTTAAATGAACTGTTAATAGTACAGCTTGCATGACACGTGTAGACCAATTAAAGAATAATAGAATGAACACATGTCTAGCTCTGAAGAATCAGCCTGACCACCCCTATTTACATCATAGTCTACAATTTGGTCATATTCCAGTCATGTTACATTTAAATGAACTGTTAATAGTACAGCTTGCATGACACGTGTAGACCAATTAAAGAATAATAGAATGAACACATGTCTAGCTCTGAAGAATCAGCCTGACCACCCGTATTTACATCATAGTCTACAATTTGGTCATATTCCAGTCATGTTACATTTAAATGAACTGTTAATAGCACAGCTTGCATGACACGTGTAGACCAATTAAAGAATAATAGAATGAACACATGTCTAGCTCTGAAGAATCAGCCTGACCACCCCTATTTACATCATAGTCTACAATTTGGTCGTATTCCAGCCATGTTACATTTAAATGAACTGTTAATAGCACAGCTTGCATGACACGTGTAGACCAATTAAAGAATAATAGAATGAACACATGTCTAGCTCTGAAGAATCAGCCTGACCACCCCTATTTACATCATAGTCTACAATTTGGTCGTATTCCAGCCATGTTACATTTAAATGAACTGTTAATAGCACAGCTTGCATGACACGTGTAGACCAATTAAAGAATAATAGAATGAACACATGTCTAGCTCTGAAGAATCAGCCTGACCACCCGTATTTACATCATAGTCTACAATTTGGTCATATTCCAGCCATGTTACATTTAAATGAACTGTTAATAGCACAGCTTGCATGACACGTGTAGACCAATTAAAGAATAATAGAATGAACACATGTCTAGCTCTGAAGAATCAGCCTGACCACCCCTATTTACATCATAGTCTACAATTTGGTCATATTCCAGCCATGTTACATTTAAATAAACTGTTATAGCACAACTTGCATGACACGTGTAGACCAATTAAAGAATAATAGAATGAACACATGTCTAGCTCTGAAGAATCAGCCTGACCACCCCTATTTACATCATAGTCTACAATTTGGTCATATTCCAGTCATGTTACATTTAAATGAACTGTTAATAGCACAGCTTGCATGACACGTGTAGACCAATTAAAGAATAATAGAATGAACACATGTCTAGCTCTGAAGAATCAGCCTGACCACCCCTATTTACATCATAGTCTACAATTTGGTCATATTCCAGCCATGTTACATTTAAATGAACTGTTAATAGTACAGCTTGCATGACACGTGTAGACCAATTAAAGAATAATAGAATGAACACATGTCTAGCTCTGAAGAATCAGCCTGACCACCCCTATTTACATCATAGTCTACAATTTGGTCATATTCCAGCCATGTTACATTTAAATGAACTGTTAATAGTACAGCTTGCATGACACATGTAGACCAATTAAAGAATAATAGAATGAACACATGTCTAGCTCTGAAGAATCAGCCTGACCACCCCTATTTACATCATAGTCTACAATTTGGTCATATTCCAGTCATGTTACATTTAAATGAACTGTTAATAGTACAGCTTGCATGACACATGTAGACCAATTAAAGAATAATAGAATGAACACATGTCTAGCTCTGAAGAATCAGCCTGACCACCCGTATTTACATCATAGTCTACAATTTGGTCATATTCCAGTCATGTTACATTTAAATGAACTGTTAATAGCACAGCTTGCATGACACGTGTAGACCAATTAAAGAATAATAGAATGAACACATGTCTAGCTCTGAAGAATCAGCCTGACCACCCCTATTTACATCATAGTCTACAATTTGGTCGTATTCCAGCCATGTTACATTTAAATGAACTGTTAATAGCACAGCTTACATGACACGTGTAGACCAATTAAAGAATAATAGAATGAACACATGTCTAGCTCTGAAGAATCAGCCTGACCACCCGTATTTACATCATAGTCTACAATTTGGTCATATTCCAGCCATGTTACATTTAAATGAACTGTTAATAGTACAGCTTGAATGACACATGTAGACCAATTAAAGAATAATAGAATGAACACATGTCTAGCTCTGAAGAATCAGCCTGACCACCCCTATTTACATCATAGTCTACAATTTGGTCATATTCCAGCCATGTTACATTTAAATGAACTGTTAATAGCACAACTTGCATGACACGTGTAGACCAATTAAAGAATAATAGAATGAACACATGTCTAGCTCTGAAGAATCAGCCTGACCACCCGTATTTACATCATAGTCTACAATTTGGTCATATTCCAGCCATGTTACATTTAAATGAACTGTTAATAGCACAACTTGCATGACACGTGTAGACCAATTAAAGAATAATAGAATGAACACATGTCTAGCTCTGAAGAATCAGCCTGACCACCCCTATTTACATCATAGTCTACAATTTGGTCATATTCCAGCCATGTTACATTTAAATGAACTGTTATAGCACAACTTGCATGACACGGGTAGACCAATTAAAGAATAATAGAATGAACACATGTCTAGCTCTGAAGAATCAGCCTGACCACCCGTATTTACATCATAGTCTACAATTTGGTCATATTCCAGCCATGTTACATTTAAATTAACTGTTAATAGCACAGCTTGCATGACACGTGTAGACCAATTAAAGAATAATAGAATGAACACATGTCTAGCTCTGAAGAATCAGCCTGACCACCCCTATTTACATCATAGTCTACAATTTGGTCATATTCCAGTCATGTTACATTTAAATGAACTGTTAATAGCACAGCTTGCATGACATGTGTAGACCAATTAAAGAATAATAGAATGAACACATGTCCAGCTCTGAAGAATCAGCCTGACCACCCCTATTTACATCATAGTCTACAATTTGGTCATATTCCAGCCATGTTACATTTAAATGAACTGTTAATAGCACAGCTTGCATGACATGTGTAGACCAATTAAAGAATAATAGAATGAACACATGTCCAGCTCTGAAGAATCAGCCTGACCACCCCTATTTACATCATAGACTACAATTTGGTCATATTGCAGCCATGTTACATTTAAATGAACTGTTAATAGTACAGCTTGCATGACACATGTAGACCAATTAAAGAATAATAGAATGAACACATGTCTAGCTCTGAAGAATCAGCCTGACCACCCCTATTTACATCATAGTCTACAATTTGGTCATATTCCAGTCATGTTACATTTAAATGAACTGTTATAGCACAGCTTGCATGACACGTGTAGACCAATTAAAGAATAATAGAATGAACACATGTCTAGCTCTGAAGAATCAGCCTGACCACCCCTATTTACATCATAGTCTACAATTTGGTCATATTCCAGTCATGTTACATTTAAATGAACTGTTAATAGCACAGCTTGCATGACACGTGTAGACCAATTAAAAAATAATAGAATGAACACATGTCTAGCTCTGAAGAATCAGCCTGACCACCCCTATTTACATCATAGTCTACAATTTGGTCATATTCCAGCCATGTTACATTTAAATGAACTGTTAATAGTACAGCTTGCATGACACGTGTAGACCAATTAAAGAATAATAGAATGAACACATGTCTAGCTCTGAAGAATCAGCCTGACCACCCCTATTTACATCATAGTCTACAATTTGGTCATATTCCAGCCATGTTACATTTAAATGAACTGTTAATAGCACAGCTTGCATGACACGTGTAGACCAATTAAAGAATAATAGAATGAACACATGTCTAGCTCTGAAGAATCAGCCTGACCACCCCTATTTACATCATAGTCTACAATTTGGTCATATTCCAGCCATGTTACATTTAAATGAACTGTTAATAGCACAGCTTGCATGACACGTGTAGACCAATTAAAGAATAATAGAATGAACACATGTCTAGCTCTGAAGAATCAGCCTGACCACCCCTATTTACATCATAGTTTACAATTTGGTCATATTCTAGCCATGTTACATTTAAATGAACTGTTAATAGCACAGCTTGCATGACACGTGTAGACCAATTAAAGAATAATAGAATGAACACATGTCTAGCTCTGAAGAATCAGCCTGACCACCCCTATTTACATCATAGTCTACAATTTGGTCATATTCCAGCCATGTTACATTTAAATGAACTGTTAATAGTACAGCTTGCATGACACGTGTAGACCAATTAAAGAATAATAGAATGAACACATGTCTAGCTCTGAAGAATCAGCCTGACCACCCCTATTTACATCATAGTCTACAATTTGGTCATATTCCAGCCATGTTACATTTAAATGAACTGTTAATAGCACAGCTTGCATGACACGTGTAGACCAATTAAAGAATAATAGAATGAACACATGTCTAGCTCTGAAGAATCAGCCTGACCACCCCTATTTACATCATAGTCTACAATTTGGTCATATTCCAGCCATGTTACATTTAAATGAACTGTTAATAGCACAGCTTGCATGACACGTGTAGACCAATTAAAGAATAATAGAATGAACACATGTCTAGCTCTGAAGAATCAGCCTGACCACCCCTATTTACATCATAGTCTACAATTTGGTCATATTCTAGCCATGTTACATTTAAATGAACTGTTAATAGCACAGCTTGCATGACACGTGTAGACCAATTAAAGAATAATAGAATGAACACATGTCTAGCTCTGAAGAATCAGCCTGACCACCCCTATTTACATCATAGTCTACAATTTGGTCATATTCCAGCCATGTTACATTTAAATGAACTGTTAATAGTACAGCTTGCATGACACGTGTAGACCAATTAAAGAATAATAGAATGAACACATGTCTAGCTCTGAAGAATCAGCCTGACCACCCCTATTTACATCATAGTCTACAATTTGGTCATATTGCAGCCATGTTACATTTAAATGAACTGTTAATAGCACAGCTTGCATGACACGCGTAGACCAATTAAAGAATAATAGAATGAACACATGTCTAGCTCTGAAGAATCAGCCTGACCACCCCTATTTACATCATAGTCTACAATTTGGTCATATTCCAGTCATGTTACATTTAAATGAACTGTTAATAGTACAGCTTGCATGACACATGTAGACCAATTAAAGAATAATAGAATGAACACATGTCTAGCTCTGAAGAATCAGCCTGACCACCCCTATTTACATCATAGTCTACAATTTGGTCATATTCCAGCCATGTTACATTTAAATGAACTGTTAATAGTACAGCTTGCATGACACGTGTAGACCAATTAAAGAATAATAGAATGAACACATGTCTAGCTCTGAAGAATCAGCCTGACCACCCCTATTTACATCATAGTCTACAATTTGGTCATATTCCAGCCATGTTACATTTAAATGAACTGTTAATAGCACAGCTTGCATGACACGTGTAGACCAATTAAAGAATAATAGAATGAACACATGTCTAGCTCTGAAGAATCAGCCTGACCACCCCTATTTACATCATAGTCTACAATTTGGTCATATTCCAGCCATGTTACATTTAAATGAACTGTTAATAGCACAGCTTGCATGACACGTGTAGACCAATTAAAGAATAATAGAATGAACACATGTCTAGCTCTGAAGAATCAGCCTGACCACCCCTATTTACATCATAGTCTACAATTTGGTCATATTCTAGCCATGTTACATTTAAATGAACTGTTAATAGCACAGCTTGCATGACACGTGTAGACCAATTAAAGAATAATAGAATGAACACATGTCTAGCTCTGAAGAATCAGCCTGACCACCCCTATTTACATCATAGTCTACAATTTGGTCATATTCCAGCCATGTTACATTTAAATGAACTGTTAATAGCACAGCTTGCATGGCACGTGTAGACCAATTAAAGAATAATAGAATGAACACAAGTCTAGCTCTGAAGAATCAGCCTGACCACCCCTATTTACATCATAGTCTACAATTTGGTCATATTCCAGCCATGTTACATTTAAATAAACTGTTAATAGCACAGCTTGCATGACACGTGTAGACCAATTAAAGAATAATAGAATGAACACATGTCTAGCTCTGAAGAATCAGCCTGACCACCCCTATTTACATCATAGTCTACAATTTGGTCATATTCCAGCCATGTTTCATTTAAATGAACTGTTAATAGCACAACTTGCATGACACGTGTAGACCAATTAAAGAATAATAGAATGAACACATGTCTAGCTCTGAAGAATCAGCCTGACCACCCCTATTTACATCATAGTCTACAATTTGGTCATATTCCAGTCATGTTACATTTAAATGAACTGTTAATAGCACAGCTTGCATGACACGTGTAGACCAATTAAAGAATAATAGAATGAACACATGTCCAGCTCTGAAGAATCAGCCTGACCACCCCTATTTACATCATAGTCTACAATTTGGTCGTATTCCAGCCATGTTACATTTAAATGAACTGTTAATAGCACAGCTTGCATGACACGTGTAGACCAATTAAAGAATAATAGAATGAACACATGTCTAGCTCTGAAGAATCAGCCTGACCACCCCTATTTACATCATAGTCTACAATTTGGTCATATTCCAGCCATGTTACATTTAAATGAACTGTTAATAGCACAACTTGCATGACACGTGTAGACCAATTAAAGAATAATAGAATGAACACATGTCTAGCTCTGAAGAATCAGCCTGACCACCCCTATTTACATCATAGTCTACAATTTGGTCGTATTCCAGCCATGTTACATTTAAATGAACTGTTATAGCACAGCTTGCATGACACGTGTAGACCAATTAAAGAATAATAGAATGAACACATGTCCAGCTCTGAAGAATCAGCCTGACCACCCCTATTTACATCATAGTCTACAATTTGGTCATATTCCAGCCATGTTACATTTAAATGAACTGTTAATAGTACAGCTTGCATGACACGTGTAGACCAATTAAAGAATAATAGAATGAACACATGTCCAGCTCTGAAGAATCAGCCTGACCACCCCTATTTACATCATAGTCTACAATTTGGTCATATTCCAGCCATGTTACATTTAAATGAACTGTTAATAGCACAGCTTGCATGACACGTGTAGACCAATTAAAGAATAATAGAATGAACACATGTCCAGCTCTGAAGAATCAGCCTGACCACCCCTATTTACATCATAGTCTACAATTTGGTCATATTCCAGCCATGTTACATTTAAATGAACTGTTAATAGCACAACTTGCATGACACGTGTAGACCAATTAAAGAATAATAGAATGAACACATGTCTAGCTCTGAAGAATCAGCCTGACCACCCCTATTTACATCATAGTCTACAATTTGGTCATATTCCAGCCATGTTACATTTAAATAAACTGTTAATAGCACAGCTTGCATGACACGTGTAGACCAATTAAAGAATAATAGAATGAACACATGTCTAGCTCTGAAGAATCAGCCTGACCACCCCTATTTACATCATAGTCTACAATTTGGTCATATTCCAGTCATGTTACATTTAAATGAACTGTTAATAGTACAGCTTGCATGACACGTGTAGACCAATTAAAGAATAATAGAATGAACACATGTCTAGCTCTGAAGAATCAGCCTGACCACCCGTATTTACATCATAGTCTACAATTTGGTCATATTCCAGTCATGTTACATTTAAATGAACTGTTAATAGCACAGCTTGCATGACACGTGTAGACCAATTAAAGAATAATAGAATGAACACATGTCTAGCTCTGAAGAATCAGCCTGACCACCCCTATTTACATCATAGTCTACAATTTGGTCGTATTCCAGCCATGTTACATTTAAATGAACTGTTAATAGCACAGCTTGCATGACACGTGTAGACCAATTAAAGAATAATAGAATGAACACATGTCTAGCTCTGAAGAATCAGCCTGACCACCCGTATTTACATCATAGTCTACAATTTGGTCATATTCCAGTCATGTTACATTTAAATGAACTGTTAATAGTACAGCTTGCATGACACGTGTAGACCAATTAAAGAATAATAGAATGAACACATGTCTAGCTCTGAAGAATCAGCCTGACCACCCCTATTTACATCATAGTCTACAATTTGGTCATATTCCAGCCATGTTACATTTAAATGAACTGTTAATAGTACAGCTTGCATGACACGTGTAGACCAATTAAAGAATAATAGAATGAACACATGTCTAGCTCTGAAGAATCAGCCTGACCACCCCTATTTACATCATAGTCTACAATTTGGTCATATTCCAGTCATGTTACATTTAAATGAACTGTTAATAGTACAGCTTGCATGACACATGTAGACCAATTAAAGAATAATAGAATGAACACATGTCTAGCTCTGAAGAATCAGCCTGACCACCCCTATTTACATCATAGTCTACAATTTGGTCATATTCCAGTCATGTTACATTTAAATGAACTGTTAATAGTACAGCTTGCATGACACATGTAGACCAATTAAAGAATAATAGAATGAACACATGTCTAGCTCTGAAGAATCAGCCTGACCACCCCTATTTACATCATAGTCTACAATTTGGTTGTATTCCAGCCATGTTACATTTAAATGAACTGTTAATAACACAGCTTGCATGACACGTGTAGACCAATTAAAGAATAATAGAATGAACACATGTCTAGCTCTGAAGAATCAGCCTGACCACCCCTGTTTACATCATAGTCTACAATTTGGTCATATTCCAGCCATGTTACATTTAAATGAACTGTTAATAGCACAGCTTGCATGACACGTGTAGACCAATTAAAGAATAATAGAATGAACACATGTCTAGCTCTGAAGAATCAGCCTGACCACCCCTATTTACATCATAGTCTACAATTTGGTTGTATTCCAGCCATGTTACATTTAAATGAACTGTTAATAGCACAGCTTGCATGACACGTGTAGACCAATTAAAGAATAATAGAATGAACACATGTCTAGCTCTGAAGAATCAGCCTGACCACCCCTATTTACATCATAGTCTACAATTTGGTCGTATTCCAGCCATGTTACATTTAAATGAACTGTTAATAGCACAGCTTGCATGACACGTGTAGACCAATTAAAGAATAATAGAATGAACACATGTCTAGCTCTGAAGAATCAGCCTGACCACCCGTATTTACATCATAGTCTACAATTTGGTCATATTCCAGTCATGTTACATTTAAATGAACTGTTAATAGCACAGCTTGCATGACATGTGTAGACCAATTAAAGAATAATAGAATGAACACATGTCTAGCTCTGAAGAATCAGCCTGACCACCCCTATTTACATCATAGTCTACAATTTGGTTGTATTCCAGCCATGTTACATTTAAATGAACTGTTAATAGCACAGCTTGCATGACACGTGTAGACCAATTAAAGAATAATAGAATGAACACATGTCTAGCTCTGAAGAATCAGCCTGACCACCCCTATTTACATCATAGTCTACAATTTGGTCATATTCCAGCCATGTTACATTTAAATGAACTGTTAATAGTACAGCTTGCATGACACATGTAGACCAATTAAAGAATAATACAATGAACACATGTCTAGCTCTGAAGAATCAGCCTGACCACCCCTATTTACATCATAGTCTACAATTTGGTCATATTCCAGCCATGTTACATTTAAATGAACTGTTAATAGCACAACTTGCATGACACGTGTAGACCAATTAAAGAATAATAGAATGAACACATGTCTAGCTCTGAAGAATCAGCCTGACCACCCCTATTTACATCATAGTCTACAATTTGGTCGTATTCCAGCCATGTTACATTTAAATGAACTGTTATAGCACAACTTGCATGACACGTGTAGACCAATTAAAGAATAATAGAATGAACACATGTCTAGCTCTGAAGAATCAGCCTGACCACCCCTATTTACATCATAGTCTACAATTTGGTCGTATTCCAGCCATGTTACATTTAAATGAACTGTTAATAGCACAGCTTGCATGACATGTGTGTAGACCAATTAAAGAATAATAGAATGAACACATGTCTAGCTCTGAAGAATCAGCCTGACCACCCCTATTTACATCATAGTCTACAATTTGGTCATATTCCAGTCATGTTACATTTAAATGAACTGTTAATAGCACAGCTTGCATGACACGTGTAGACCAATTAAAGAATAATAGAATGAACACATGTCTAGCTCTGAAGAATCAGCCTGACCACCCCTATTTACATCATAGTCTACAATTTGGTCGTATTCCAGCCATGTTACATTTAAATGAACTGTTAATAGCACAGCTTGCATGACACGTGTAGACCAATTAAAGAATAATAGAATGAACACATGTCTAGCTCTGAAGAATCAGCCTGACCACCCCTATTTACATTATAGTCTACAATTTGGTCATATTCCAGCCATGTTACATTTAAATGAACTGTTAATAGCACAGCTTGCATGACATGTGTAGACCAATTAAAGAATAATAGAATGAACACATGTCTAGCTCTGAAGAATCAGCCTGACCACCCCTATTTACATCATAGTCTACAATTTGGTCATATTCCAGCCATGTTACATTTAAATAAACTGTTAATAGCACAGCTTGCATGACACGTGTAGACCAATTAAAGAATAATAGAATGAACACATGTCTAGCTCTGAAGAATCAGCCTGACCACCCCTATTTACATCATAGTCTACAATTTGGTCGTATTCCAGCCATGTTACATTTAAATGAACTGTTAATAGTACAGCTTGCATGACACGTGTAGACCAATTAAAGAATAATAGAATGAACACATGTCTAGCTCTGAAGAATCAGTCTGACCACCCCTATTTACATCATAGTCTACAATTTGGTCATATTCCAGTCATGTTACATTTAAATGAACTGTTAATAGCACAGCTTGCATGACACGTGTAGACCAATTAAAGAATAATAGAATGAACACATGTCTAGCTCTGAAGAATCAGCCTGACCACCCCTATTTACATCATAGTCTACAATTTGGTCATATTCCAGTCATGTTACATTTAAATGAACTGTTAATAGCACAGCTTGCATGACACGTGTAGACCAATTAAAGAATAATAGAATGAACACATGTCTAGCTCTGAAGAATCAGCCTGACCACCCCTATTTACATCATAGTCTACAATTTGGTCATATTCTAGCCATGTTACATTTAAATGAACTGTTAATAGCACAGCTTGCATGACACGTGTAGACCAATTAAAAAATAATAGAATGAACACATGTCTAGCTCTGAAGAATCAGCCTGACCACCCCTATTTACATCATAGTCTACAATTTGGTCATATTCCAGCCATGTTACATTTAAATGAACTGTTAATAGCACAGCTTGCATGACACGTGTAGACCAATTAAAGAATAATAGAATGAACACATGTCTAGCTCTGAAGAATCAGCCTGACCACCCCTATTTACATCATAGTCTACAATTTGGTCATATTGCAGCCATGTTACATTTAAATGAACTGTTAATAGCACAGCTTGCATGACACGTGTAGACCAATTAAAGAATAATAGAATGAACACATGTCTAGCTCTGAAGAATCAGCCTGACCACCCCTATTTACATCATAGTCTACAATTTGGTCATATTCCAGTCATGTTACATTTAAATGAACTGTTAATAGCACAGCTTGCATGACACGTGTAGACCAATTAAAGAATAATAGAATGAACACATGTCTAGCTCTGAAGAATCAGCCTGACCACCCGTATTTACATCATAGTCTACAATTTGGTCATATTCCAGCCATGTTACATTTAAATGAACTGTTAATAGCACAGCTTGCATGACACGTGTAGACCAATTAAAGAATAATAGAATGAACACATGTCTAGCTCTGAAGAATCAGCCTGACCACCCCTATTTACATCATAGTCTACAATTTGGTCATATTCCAGTCATGTTACATTTAAATGAACTGTTAATAGCACAGCTTGCATGACACGTGTAGACCAATTAAAGAATAATAGAATGAACACATGTCTAGCTCTGAAGAATCAGCCTGACCACCCCTATTTACATCATAGTCTACAATTTGGTCGTATTCCAGCCATGTTACATTTAAATGAACTGTTAATAGCACAGCTTGCATGACACGTGTAGACCAATTAAAGAATAATAGAATGAACACATGTCTAGCTCTGAAGAATCAGCCTGACCACCCCTATTTACATCATAGTCTACAATTTGGTCGTATTCCAGCCATGTTACATTTAAATGAACTGTTAATAGCACAGCTTGCATGACACGTGTAGACCAATTAAAAAATAATAGAATGAACACATGTCTAGCTCTGAAGAATCAGCCTGACCACCCCTATTTACATCATAGTCTACAATTTGGTCATATTCCAGCCATGTTACATTTAAATGAACTGTTAATAGCACAGCTTGCATGACACGTGTAGACCAATTAAAGAATAATAGAATGAACACATGTCTAGCTCTGAAGAATCAGCCTGACCACCCCTATTTACATCATAGTCTACAATTTGGTCGTATTCCAGCCATGTTACATTTAAATGAACTGTTAATAGCACAGCTTGCATGGCACGTGTAGACCAATTAAAGAATAATAGAATGAACACATGTCTAGCTCTGAAGAATCAGCCTGACCACCCCTATTTACATCATAGTCTACAATTTGGTCATATTCCAGCCATGTTACATTTAAATGAACTGTTAATAGCACAGCTTGCATGACACGTGTAGACCAATTAAAGAATAATAGAATGAACACATGTCTAGCTCTGAAGAATCAGCCTGACCACCCCTATTTACATCATAGTCTACAATTTGGTCGTATTCAAGCCATGTTACATTTAAATGAACTGTTAATAACACAGCTTGCATGACACGTGTAGACCAATTAAAGAATAATAGAATGAACATATGTCCAGCTCTGAAGAATCAGCCTGACCACCCCTATTTACATCATAGTCTACAATTTGGTCATATTCCAGCCATGTTACATTTAAATGAACTGTTAATAACACAGCTTGCATGACACGTGTAGACCAATTAAAGAATAATAGAATGAACACATGTCCAGCTCTGAAGAATCAGCCAGACCACCCCTATTTACATCATAGTCTACAATTTGGTCATATTCCAGCCATGTTACATTTAAATGAACTGTTAATAGCACAGCTTGCATGACACGTGTAGACCAATTAAAGAATAATAGAATGAACACATGTTCAGCTCTGAATATCTCATTTGTTACCATACAATGATAATGTGATTTCTTAAAGAATTCATTCTTTTTTAAGCTTTATTTGATTATAGTATAATTGCGACAATTTGTTTCAATTCAACCACTTTGGTTATTATAGCTAGTCCACACAACATTCAATTTAAATTCAAATCATGAAATGAAATTATTTATTATCTGTATCTATAAATTATTCTTCAATTTTAAAAGTGTAATTTCTTTCGATAGATCCATTGCAATGTAGTGGAATAA
>NW_003124640.1:0-10068 GCF_000003605.2 Saccoglossus kowalevskii
CACACATGCCTCTAATTCAAACATGAGAGTACACATGCCTTTATACCAAATATGAGAGTGCACATGGCTCTAATTCAAACATGGGAGTACACATGTCTTTATACCAAACATGGGAGTGCCCATGGCTCTAATTCAAACATGGGAGTACATATGCCTCTAATGAAAACATAGGAGTACACATGCCTCCAATCCAAACATGGGAGTACACATGCCTCCAATCCAAACATTGGAGTACTTGTGACTCTAATGTAAATTTCGGAGTACACATGCCTCCAATCCAAACATGGGAGTACACATGCCTCTAGTGCAAATGTGGGAGTACATATTCCTCTAATGCAAACATAGGAGTACACATACCTCTAATCCAAACATGGGAGTACTCATGCCTTTAATGGAAACATGGTAGTACACACCTCTCTAATCCAAACATGGGAGTACATATGCCTTTAATCCAAACATGGAAGTACACATGCCTCAATACCAAATTGGGAATACACATGTCTCTAATTCAAGTATGGGAGTGCATATGCCTCTAATCCAAACATAGGAGTACACATGCCTATATTCTAAACATGGGAGTAATATATGACTCTATTCCAAACATGGGGGTACACATGCTTCTAATCCAAACATGGAAGTACACATGCCTCTAATGCAAACATGGCAGTACACATGCCTTTAATCCAAACATGGAAGTACACATGCCTCTAATGCAAACATGGCAGTACACATGCCTCTATACCAAATTGGGAATACACATGGCTCTAATTCAAGCATGGGAGTGCATAAGCCTCTAATGCAAACATAGGAATACACATGCCTATAATGCAAACATGGGAGTACACATGTCTCTCATCCAAACATGGGAGTACACATGCTACTAATCCAAACATGGGAGTACTCATGCCTTTAATGCAAACATGGTAGTACACACACCTCTAATCCAAACATGGAAGTACACATGCCTCAATACCAAATTGGGAATACACATGGCTCTAATTCAAGTATGGGAGTGCATATGCCTCTAATCCAAACATAGGAGTACACATGCCTATATTCTAAACATGGGAGTACATATGACTCTATTCCAAACATGGGGGTACACATGCTTCTAATCCAAACATGGAAGTACACATGGCACTAATCCAAACATGGGAGTGCACATGCCTCTATTCCAAATATGGGAGAGCACATGCCTCTAATGCAAACATGGGAGTACACAAGCCTCTAATCCAAACATGGGAGTACACATGCCTGTATTCCAAATATGGGAGAACACATGCCTCTAATGAATACATGGGAGTATACATGCCTTTAATCCAAACATGGAAGTACACATGCCTATATTGCAAACATGGGAGTACACATGCCTCTATACCAAACAGGGAATAAACATGCCTCTAATCCAAACATAGCAGAACACATGCCTCTAATTCAAACATGAGAGTACACATGCCTTTATACCAAATATGAGAGTGCACATGGCTCTAATTCAAACATGGGAGTACACATGTCTTTATACCAAACATGGGAGTGCCCATGGCTCTAATTCAAACATGGGAGTACATATGCCTCTAATGAAAACATAGGAGTACACATGCCTCCAATCCAAACATGGGAGTACACATGCCTCCAATCCAAACATGGGAGTACACATGCCTCTAGTGCAAATGTGGGAGTACATATTCCTCTAATGCAAACATAGGAGTACACATACCTCTAATCCAAACATGGGAGTACTCATGTCTTTAATGGAAACATGGTAGTACACACCTCTCTAATCCAAACATGGGAGTACATATGCCTTTAATCCAAACATGGAAGTACACATGCCTCAATACCAAATTGGGAATACACATGGCTCTAATTCAAGTATGGGAGTGCATATGCCTCTAATCCAAACATAGGAGTACACATGCCTATATTCTAAACATGGGAGTAATATATGACTCTATTCCAAACATGGGGGTACACATGCTTCTAATCCAAACATGGAAGTACACACCTCTCTAATCCAAACATGGCAGTACACATGCCTTTAATCCAAACATGGAAGTACACATGCCTCTAATGCAAACATGGCAGTACACATGCCTCTATACCAAATTGGGAATACACATGGCTCTAATTCAAGCATGGGAGTGCATAAGCCTCTAATGCAAACATAGGAATACACATGCCTATAATGCAAACATGGGAGTACACATGTCTCTCATCCAAACATGGGAGTACACATGCTACTAATCCAAACACGGGAGTACTCATGCCTTTAATGCAAACATGGTAGTACACACACCTCTAATCCAAACATGGAAGTACACATGCCTCAATACCAAATTGGGAATACACATGGCTCTAATTCAAGTATGGGAGTGCATATGCCTCTAATCCAAACATAGGAGTACACATGCCTATATTCTAAACATGGGAGTACATATGACTCTATTCCAAACATGGGGGTACACATGCTTCTAATCCAAACATGGAAGTACACATGGCACTAATCCAAACATGGGAGTGCACATGCCTCTATTCCAAATATGGGAGAGCACATGCCTCTAATGCAAACATGGGAGTACACAAGCCTCTAATCCAAACATGGGAGTACACATGCCTGTATTCCAAATATGGGAGAACACATGCCTCTAATGAATACATGGGAGTATACATGCCTTTAATCCAAACATGGAAGTACACATGCCTATATTGCAAACATGGGAGTACACATGCCTCTATACCAAACAGGGAATAAACATGCCTCTAATCCAAACATAGCAGAACACATGCCTCTAATTCAAACATGAGAGTACACATGCCTTTATACCAAATATGAGAGTGCACATGGCTCTAATTCAAACATGGGAGTACACACGTCTTTATACCAAACATGGGAGTGCCCATGGCTCTAATTCAAACATGGGAGTACATATGCCTCTAATGAAAACATAGGAGTACACATGCCTCCAATCCAAACATGGAAGTACACATGCCTCCAATCCAAACATGGGAGTACACATGCCTCTAGTGCAAATGTGGGAGTACATATTCCTCTAATGCAAACATAGGAGTACACATACCTCTAATCCAAACATGGGAGTACTCATGTCTTTAATGGAAACATGGTAGTACACACCTCTCTAATCCAAACATGGGAGTACATATGCCTTTAATCCAAACATGGAAGTACACATGCCTCAATACCAAATTGGGAATACACATGGCTCTAATTCAAGTATGGGAGTGCATATGCCTCTAATCCAAACATAGGAGTACACATGCCTATATTCTAAACATGGGAGTAATATATGACTCTATTCCAAACATGGGGGTACACATGCTTCTAATCCAAACATGGAAGTACACACCTCTCTAATCCAAACATGGCAGTACACATGCCTTTAATCCAAACATGGAAGTACACATGCCTCTAATGCAAACATGGCAGTACACATGCCTCTATACCAAATTGGGAATACACATGGCTCTAATTCAAGCATGGGAGTGCATAAGCCTCTAATGCAAACATAGGAATACACATGTCTATAATGCAAACATGGGAGTACACATGTCTCTCATCCAAACATGGGAGTACACATGCTACTAATCCAAACACGGGAGTACTCATGCCTTTAATGCAAACATGGTAGTACACACACCTCTAATCCAAACATGGGAGTACACATGCTTTTAATCCAAACATGGAAGTACACATGCCTCTAATCCAAACATGGGAGTACACATGCCTCTATAACAAACTGGGAAAAAACATGCCTTTAATGGAAACATGGTAGTACACACCTAACTAATCCAAACATGGGAGTACATATGCCTTTAATCCAAACATGGAAGTACACATGCCTCAATACCAAATTGGGAATACACATGGCTCTAATTCAAGTATGGGAGTGCATAGGCCTCTAATCCAAACATAGGAGTACACATGCCTATATTCTAAACATGGGAGTAATATATGACTCTATTCCAAACATGGGGGTACACATGCTTCTAATCCAAACATGGAAGTACACACCTCTCTAATCCAAACATGGCAGTACACATGCCTTTAATCCAAACATGGAAGTACACATGCCTCTAATGCAAACATGGCAGTACACATGCCTCTATACCAAATTGGGAATACACATGGCTCTAATTCAAGCATGGGAGTGCATAAGCCTCTAATGCAAACATAGGAATACACATGCCTATAATGCAAACATGGGAGTACACATGTCTCTCATCCAAACATGGGAGTACACATGCTACTAATCCAACCATGGGAGTACTCATGCCTTTAATGCAAACATGGTAGTACACACACCTCTAATCCAAACATGGGAGTACACATGCCTTTAATCCAAACATGGAAGTACACATGCCTCTAATCCAAACATGGAAGTACACATGCCTCAATACCAAATTGGGAATACACATGGCTCTAATTCAAGTATGGGAGTGCATATGCCTCTAATCCAAACATAGGAGTACACATGCCTATATTCCAAACATGGGAGTACTCATGCCTTTAATGCAAACATGGTAGTACACACATCTCTAATCCAAACATGGGGGTACACATGCTTCTAATCCAAACATGGAAGTACACATGGCACTAATCCAAATTGGGAATACACATGGCTCTAATTCAAGTATGGAAGTACACATGCCTCTAATCCAAACATGGAAGTACACATGCCTCAATACCAAATTGGGAATACACATGGCTCTAATTCAAGTATGGGAGTGCATATGCCTCTAATCCAAACATAGGAGTACACATACCTCTAATCCAAACATGGGAGTACTCATGTCTTTAATGGAAACATGGTAGTACACACCTCTCTAATCCAAACATGGGAGTACATATGCCTTTAATCCAAACATGGAAGTACACATGCCTCAATACCAAATTGGGAATACACATGGCTCTAATTCAAGTATGGGAGTGCATATGCCTCTAATCCAAACATAGGAGTACACATGCCTATATTCTAAACATGGGAGTAATATATGACTCTATTCCAAACATGGGGGTACACATGCTTCTAATCCAAACATGGAAGTACACACCTCTCTAATCCAAACATGGCAGTACACATGCCTTTAATCCAAACATGGAAGTACACATGCCTCTAATGCAAACATGGCAGTACACATGCCTCTATACCAAATTGGGAATACACATGGCTCGAATTCAAGCATGGGAGTGCATAAGCCTCTAATGCAAACATAGGAATACACATGCCTATAATGCAAACATGGGAGTACACATGTCTCTCATCCAAACATGGGAGTACACATGCTACTAATCCAAACACGGGAGTACTCATGCCTTTAATGCAAACATGGTAGTACACACACCTCTAATCCAAACATGGGAGTACACATGCCTTTAATCCAAACATGGAAGTACACATGCCTCTAATCCAAACATGGGAGTACACATGCCTCTATACCAAACTGGGAAAAAACATGCCTTTAATGGAAACATGGTAGTACACACCTCACTAATCCCAACATGGGAGTACATATGCCTTTAATCCAAACATGGAAGTACACATGCCTCATACCAAATTGGGAATACACATGGCTCTAATTCAAGTATGGGAGTGCATATGCCTCTAATCCAAACATAGGAGTACACATGCCTATATTCTAAACATGGGAGTAATATATGACTCTATTCCAAACATGGGGGTACACATGCTTCTAATCCAAACATGGAAGTACACACCTCTCTAATCCAAACATGGCAGTACACATGCCTTTAATCCAAACATGGAAGTACACATGCCTCTAATGCAAACATGGCAGTACACATGCCTCTATACCAAATTGGGAATACACATGGCTCTAATTCAAGCATGGGAGTGCATAAGCCTCTAATGCAAACATAGGAATACACATGTCTATAATGCAAACATGGGAGTACACATGTCTCTCATCCAAACATGGGAGTACACATGCTACTAATCCAAACACGGGAGTACTCATGCCTTTAATGCAAACATGGTAGTACACACACCTCTAATCCAAACATGGGAGTACACATGGTTTTAATCCAAACATGGAAGTACACATGCCTCTAATCCAAACATGGGAGTACACATGCCTCTATAACAAACTGGGAAAAAACATGCCTTTAATGGAAACATGGTAGTACACACCTAACTAATCCAAACATGGGAGTACATATGCCTTTAATCCAAACATGGAAGTACACATGCCTCAATACCAAATTGGGAATACACATGGCTCTAATTCAAGTATGGGAGTGCATAGGCCTCTAATCCAAACATAGGAGTACACATGCCTATATTCTAAACATGGGAGTAATATATGACTCTATTCCAAACATGGGGGTACACATGCTTCTAATCCAAACATGGAAGTACACACCTCTCTAATCCAAACATGGCAGTACACATGCCTTTAATCCAAACATGGAAGTACACATGCCTCTAATGCAAACATGGCAGTACACATGCCTCTATACCAAATTGGGAATACACATGGCTCTAATTCAAGCATGGGAGTGCATAAGCCTCTAATGCAAACATAGGAATACACATGCCTATAATGCAAACATGGGAGTACACATGTCTCTCATCCAAACATGGGAGTACACATGCTACTAATCCAAACATGGGAGTACTCATGCCTTTAATGCAAACATGGTAGTACACACACCTCTAATCCAAACATGGGAGTACACATGCCTTTAATCCAAACATGGAAGTACACATGCCTCTAATCCAAACATGGAAGTACACATGCCTCAATACCAAATTGGGAATACACATGGCTCTAATTCAAGTATGGGAGTGCATATGCCTCTAATCCAAACATAGGAGTACACATGCCTATATTCCAAACATGGGAGTACTCATGCCTTTAATGCAAACATGGTAGTACACACATCTCTAATCCAAACATGGGGGTACACATGCTTCTAATCCAAACATGGAAGTACACATGGCACTAATCCAAACATGGGAGTGCACACGCCTCTATTCCAAATATGGGAGAGCACATGCCTCTAATGCAAACATGGGAGTACACATGCCTCTAATCCAAACATGGGAGTACACATGCCTGTATTCCAAATATGGGAGAACACATGCCTGTAATGAATACATGGGAGTATACATGTCTCTCATCCAAACATGGGAGTACACATGCTACTAATCCAAACATGGGAGTACTCATGCCTTTAATGCAAACATGGTAGTACACACACCTCTAATCCAAACATGGAAGTACACATGCCTTAATCCAAACATGGAAGTACACATGCCTTTAATCCAAACATGGGAGTACACATGCCTATATTCTAAACATGGGAGTACATATGACTCTATTCCAAACATGGGGGTACACATGCTTCTAATCCAAACACGGAAGTACACACCTCTCTAATCCAAACATGGCAGTACACATGCCTTTAATCCAAACATGGAAGTACACATGCCTCTAATGCAAACATGGCAGTACACATGCCTCCATACCAAATTGGAAATACACATGGCTCTAATTCAAGCATGGGAGTGCATAAGCCTCTAATGCAAACATAGGAATACACATGCCTATAATGCAAACATGGGAGTACACATGTCTCTCATCCAAACATGGGAGTACACATGCTACTAATCCAAACATGGGAGTACTCATGCCTTTAATGCAAATATGGTAGTACACACACCTCTAATCCAAACATGGGAGTACACATGCCTTTAATCCAAACATGGAAGTACACATGCCTTTAATCCAAACATGGGAGTACACATGCCTATATTCTAAACATGGGAGTACATATGACTCTATTCCAAACATGGGGGTACACATGCTTCTAATCCAAACACGGAAGTACACACCTCTCTAATCCAAACATGGCAGTACACATGCCTTTAATCTAAACATGGAAGTACACATGCCTTTAATCCAAACATGGGAGTACACATGCCTATATTCTAAACATGGGAGTACATATGACTCTATTCCAAACATGGGGGTACACATGATTCTAATCCAAACATGGAAGTACACATGGCACTAATCCAAACATGGGAGTGCACATGCCTCTATTCCAAATATGGGAGAACACATGCCTCTAATGAATACATGGGAGTATACATGCCTTTAATCCAAACATGGGAGTACACATGCCTTTAATGCAAACATGGTAGTACACACACCTCTAATCCAAACATGGAATACACATGGCTCTAATTCAAGTATGGGAGTGCATATGCCTCTAATGCAAACATAGAAGAACACATGCCTCTAATTCAAACATGGGAGTACACATGCCTTTATACCAAACATGGGAGTGCACATGGCTCTAATTCAAACATGGGAGTACACATGCCTTTATACCAAACATGGTAGCGCCCATGGCTCTAATTCAAACATGCGAGTACATATGCCTCTAATGAAAACATAGAAGTACACATGCCTCCAATCCAAACATGGGAGTACACATGCCTCCAATCCAAACATTGGAGTACATATGACTCCAATGCAAATTTAGGAGTAGACATGCCTCCAATCCAAACATGACAGTACACATGTCTCTAATCCAAACATGGGAGTACACATGCCTCCAATCCAAACATTGGAGTACATATGACTCTAATGCAAATTTAGGAGTAGACATGTCTCTAATCCAAACTTGGAAGTACACATGCCTCTAATGCAAACATGACAGTACACATACCTTCATACCAAATTGGCAATACACATGGCACTAATTCAAGCCTGGGAATGCATAAGCCTCTAAAGCAAACATAGGAGTACACATGCCTCTAATGCAAACATGGAAGTACACATGCCTCCAATCCAAACATTGGAGAACATATGACTCTAATGCAAACATAGGAGTACACATGCCTCCAATCCAAACATGGGAGTACACATGCCTCTAATCCAAACATTGAAGTACATATGACATGGGAGTGCATAAGCCTATAATGCAAACATAGGAGTACACATCCCATTAATGCAAACATGGGAGTACACATGTCTCTCATCCAAATATGGGAGTACACATGCTACTAATCCAAACATGGGAGTACTCATGCCTTTAATGTAAACATGGTAGTACACACACCTCTAATCCAAACATGGGAGTACACATGCCTTTAATCCAAACATGGGACTACACATGGCTCTAATTCAAGCATGGGAGTGCAAATGCCTCTAATGCAAACATAGGAGTACAAATGCCTCTAATCCAAGCACGGGAGTACACATGCCTCTAATGCAAACATGGAAATACACATGTCTCTCATCCAAACATGGAAGTACACATATCATGTCTCTAATGCAAACATAGGAGTACACATGCCTCTAATCCAAACATGGGAGTACACATGCCTCTAATGCAAACATGGAAGTACACATGCCTCTATACAAAACATTGGAGTGCACATGGCTCTAATTCAAACATGGGAGTACATATGCCTCAAATCAAAACATAGGAGAACACATGCCTCCTATTCAAACATGGGAGTACACATGCCTCCAATTCAAACATTGGAGTACATATGACTCTAATGCAAATTTAGGAGTACACATGCCTCCAATCAAGACATGGGAGTACACATGCCTCCAATGCAAACATGGGAGTACATATGCGTCTAATGCAAATATGGGAGTACATATTCCTTTAATGCAAATATAGGAGTACACATGCCTCTAATCCAAACATGGGAGTACACATGCCCCTAATCCAAACATGAGAGTACTCATGCCTCTAATGCAAACATGGTAGTACACACCTCTCTAATCCAAGCATGGGAGTACACATGCCTTTAATCCAAACATGGAAGAACACATGCCTCTAATGCAAACATGGGATTACACATGTCTCTCATCCAAACACGGGAGTACACATGCTACTAATCCAAATGTGGGAGTACACATGCTACTAATCCAAACACGGGAGTACTCATGCCTCTAATGCAAACATGGTAGGACACACACCTCTAATCTAAACATGGGAGTACACATGCCTTTAATCCAAACATGGGAGTACACATGCCCCTAATCCAAACATGAGAGTACACA
>NW_003124657.1:0-40116 GCF_000003605.2 Saccoglossus kowalevskii
CAATATTCACCTCCTCAATTACAAATCTTGTCTACTTTATTTGCTATGAGTGGCATGTCATCGGCTAATTCTGTGGTCCAGGGAGCCAGTTGAGTGGGATATTCACCTCCTCACATTGCAAATCTTGTCTGCTTTATTTGCTATGAGTGGCATGTCAACGGCTGATTATGTGGTCCAGGGAGCCAGTTGGGTGAGATATTCACCTCCTCACATTACAAATCTTGTCTGCTTTATTTGCTATGAGTGGCATGTCAGTGGCTGATTATGTGGTCCAGGGAGCCAGTTGAGTGGGATATTCACCTCCTCACATTGCAAATCTTGTCTGCTTTATTTGCTGTGAGTGGCATGTCATCGGCTGATTATGTGGTCCAGGGAGCCAGTTGAGTGGGATATTCACCTCCTCACATTGCAAATCTTGTCTGCTTTATTTGCTGTGAGTGGCATGTCATCGGCTGATTCTGTGGTCCAGGGAGCCAGTTGAGTGGGATATTCACCTCCTCAAATTACAAATCTTGTCTACTTTATTTGCTATGAGTGGCATGTCATCGGCTGATTATGTGGTCCAGGGAGCCAGTTGAGTGCGATATTCACCTCCTCACATTGCAAATCTTGTCTGCTTTATTTGCTGTGAGTGGCATGTCATCGGCTGATTATGTGGTCCAGGGAGCTAGTTGAGTGGGATATTCACCTCCACACATTCCAAATCTTGTCTGCTTTATTTGCTGTGAGTGACATGTCATCGGCTGATTATGTTGTGCAGGAGCCAGTTGAGTGGGATATTCACCTCCTCACATTGCAATCTTGTCTGCTTTATTTGCTGTGAGTGACATGTCATCGGCTGATTATGTGGTCCAGGGGGCCAGTTGAGTGGGATATTCACCTCCTCACATTGCAAATCTTGTCTGCTTTATTTGCTATGAGTGACATGTCAGTGGCTGATTATGTGGTCCAGGGGGCCAGTTGAGTGGGATATTCACCTCCTCACATTGCAAATCTTGTCTGCTTTATTTGCTGTGAGTGACATGTCATCGGCTGATTCTGTTGTGCAGGGAGCCAGTTGAGTGGGATATTCACCTCCTCACATTCCAAATCTTGTCTGCTTTATTTGCTGTGAGTGGTATGTCAGCGGCTGATTATGTGGTCCAGGGAGCCAGTTGAGTGGGATATTCACCTCCTCACATTGCAAATCTTGTCTGCTTTATTTGCTATGAGTGGCATGTCATTGGCTGATTATGTGGTCCAGGGAGCCAGTTGAGTGGGATATTCACCTCCTCACATTGCAAATCTTGTCTGCTTTATTTGCTGTGAGTGGTATGTCAGCGGCTGATTATGTGGTCCAGGGAGCCAGTTGGGTGGGATATTCACCTCTCACATTGCAAATCTTGTCTGCTTTATTTGCTATGAGTGGCATGTCATCGGCTGATTATGTGGTGCAGGGAGCCAGTTGAGTGGGATATTCACCTCCTCACATTCCAAATCTTGTCTACTTTATTTGCTATGAGTGGCATGTCATCGGCTGATTATGTGGTGCAGGAGCCAGTTGAGTGGGATATTCACCTCCTCACATTCCAAATCTTGTCTGCTTTATTTGCTATGAGTGACATGTCAGTGGCTGATTATGTGGTCCAGGGAGCCAGTTGAGTGGGATATTCACCTCCTCACATTCCAAATCTTGTCTGCTTTATTTGCTATGAGTGAC
Organism: Saccoglossus kowalevskii; assembly: GCF_000003605.2. Lineage (NCBI taxonomy): Eukaryota > Metazoa > Hemichordata > Enteropneusta > Harrimaniidae > Saccoglossus > Saccoglossus kowalevskii. Next base: position 1,700 of record NW_003124657.1, read on the forward strand.
ATGTCAGTGGCTGATTCTGTAGTCCAGGGAGCCAGTTGAGTGAGATATTCACCTCCTCACATTCCAAATCTTGTCTGCTTTATTTGCTATAAGTGGTATGTCAGCGGCTGATTCTGTGGTCCAGGGAGCCAGTTGAGTGGAATATTCACCCCCTCACATTGCAAATCTTGTCTACTTTATTTGCTGTCAGTGACATGTCAGTGGCTGATTATGTGGTCCAGGGAGCCAGTTGAGTGCGATATGCACATCCTCACATTGCAAATCTTGTCTGCTTTATTTGCTATGACTGGCATGTCATCGGCTGATTCTGTGGTCCAGGGAGCCAGTTGAGTGAGATATTCACCTCCTCACATTCCAAATCTTGTCTACTTTGTTTGCTATGAGTGGCATGTCATCGGCTGATTATGTTGTGCAGGGAGCCAGTTGAGTGAGATATTCACCTCCTCACATTGCAAATCTTGTCTGCTTTATCTGCTGTGAGTGACATGTCATCGGCTGATTATGTGGTCCAGGGAGCCAGTTGAGTGAGATATTCACCTCCTCACATTGCAAATCTTGTCTACTTTATCTGCTGTGAGTGACATGTCAGTGGCTGATTATGTGGTCCAGGAGCCAGTTGAGTGAGATACTCACCTCCTCACATTGCAAATCTTGTCTGCTTTATTTGCTATGAGTAACATGTCAGTGGCTGATTATGTGGTCCAGGGAGCCAGTTGGGTGGGATATGCACCTCCTCACATTGCAAATCTTGTCTGCTTTATTTGCTATGAGTAACATGTCAGTGGCTGATTCTGTGGTCCAGGGAGCCAGTTGAGTGGGATATGCACCTCCTCACATTGCAAATCTTGTCTACTTTATCTGCTGTGAGTGACATGTCATCGGCTGATTATGTGGTCCAGGGAGCCAGTTGAGTGGGATATTCACCTCCTCACATTCCTAATCTTGTCTACTTTATTTGCTATGAGTGGCATGTCATCGGCTGATTATGTGGTCCAGAGAGCCAGTTGAGTGGGATATTCACCTCCTCACATTCCAAATCTTGTCTACTTTATTTGCTATGAGTGGCATGTCAACGGCTGATTCTGTGGTCCAGGGAGCCAGTTGAGTGAGATACTCACCTCCTCACATTGCAAATCTTGTCTGCTTTATTTGCTATGAGTGTCATGTCATCGGCTGATTCTGTGGTCCAGGGAGCCAGTTGAGTGAGATATTCACCTCCTCACATTGCAAATCTTGTCTACTTTATTTGCTGTGAGTGGTATGTCATCGGCTGATTATGTTGTGCAGGGAGCCAGTTGAGTGGGATATTCACCTCCTCACATTCCAAATCTTGTCTGCTTTATTTGCTGTGAGTGGTATGTCAGCGGCTGATTATGTGGTCCAGGGAGCCAGTTGAGTGGGATATTCACCTCCTCACATTGCAAATCTTGTCTGCTTTATTTGCTATGAGTGGCATGTCATCGGCTGATTATGTTGTGCAGGGAGCCAGTTGAGTGGGATATTCACCTCCTCACATTCCAAATCTTGTCTGCTTTATTTGCTGTGAGTGGTATGTCAGCGGCTGATTATGTGGTCCAGGGAGCCAGTTGGGTGGGATATTCACCTCTCACATTGCAAATCTTGTCTGCTTTATTTGCTATGAGTGACATGTCATCGGCTGATTATGTGGTCCAGGGAGCCAGTTGGGTGGGATATTCACCTCCTCACATTGCAAATCTTGTCTGCTTTATTTGCTATGAGTGGCATGTCATCGGCTGATTATGTTGTGCAGGGAGCCAGTTGAGTGGGATATTCACCTCCTCACATTCCAAATCTTGTCTGCTTTATTTGCTGTGAGTGGTATGTCAGCGGCTGATTATGTGGTCCAGGGAGCCAGTTGAGTGGGATATTCACCTCCTCACATTGCAAATCTTGTCTGCTTTATTTGCTATGAGTGGCATGTCATCGGCTGATTATGTTGTGCAGGGAGCCAGTTGAGTGGGATATTCACCTCCTCACATTCCAAATCTTGTCTGCTTTATTTGCTGTGAGTGGTATGTCAGCGGCTGATTATATGGTCCAGGGAGCCAGTTGGGTGGGATATTCACCTCTCACATTGCAAATCTTGTCTGCTTTATTTGCTATGAGTGACATGTCATCGGCTGATTATGTGGTCCAGGGAGCCAGTTGGGTGGGATATTCACCTCCTCACATTGCAAATCTTGTCTGCTTTATTTGCTATGAGTGGCATGTCATCGGCTGATTATGTGGTCCAGGGAGCCAGTTGGGTGGGATATTCACCTCCTCACATTGCAAATCTTGTCTACTTTATCTGCTGTGAGTGACATGTCATCGGCTGATTATGTGGTCCAGGGAGCCAGTTGAGTGAGATATTCACCTCCTCACATTGCAAATCTTGTCTGCTTTATTTGCTATGAGTGGCATGTCATCGGCTGATTATGTTGTGCAGGGAGCCAGTTGAGTGGGATATTCACCTCCTCACATTCCAAATCTTGTCTGCTTTATTTGCTGTGAGTGGTATGTCAGCGGCTGATTATGTGGTCCAGGGAGCCAGTTGGGTGGGATATTCACCTCTCACATTGCAAATCTTGTCTGCTTTATTTGCTATGAGTGACATGTCATCGGCTGATTATGTGGTCCAGGGAGCCAGTTGGGTGGGATATTCACCTCCTCACATTGCAAATCTTGTCTGCTTTATTTGCTATGAGTGGCATGTCATCGGCTGATTATGTGGTCCAGGGAGCCAGTTGGGTGGGATATTCACCTCCTCACATTGCAAATCTTGTCTACTTTATCTGCTGTGAGTGACATGTCATCGGCTGATTATGTGGTCCAGGGAGCCAGTTGAGTGAGATATTCACCTCCTCACATTGCAAATCTTGTCTGCTTTATTTGCTATGAGTGGCATGTCAGTGGCTGATTATGTGGTCCAGGGAGCCAGTTGAGTGGGATATTCACCTCCTCACATTGCAAATCTTGTCTACTTTATTTGCTATGAGTGACATGTCATCGGCTGATTATGTGGTCCAGGGAGCCAGTTGAGTGGGATATTCACCTCCTCACATTGCAAATCTTGTCTACTTTATCTGCTGTGAGTGACATGTCAGTGGCTGATTCTGTGGTCCAGGGAGCCAGTTGAGTGGGATATTCACCTCCTCACATTCCAAATCTTGTCTGCTTTATTTGCTATGAGTGACATGTCAGTGGCTGATTCTGTGGTCCAGGGAGCCAGTTGAGTGGGATATTCACCTCCTCACATTCCAAATCTTGTCTGCTTTATTTGCTATGAGTGACATGTCAGTGGCTGATTATGTGGTCCAGGGAGCCAGTTGAGTGGGATATTCACCTCCTCACATTGCAAATCTTGTCTACTTTATTTGCTATGAGTGGTATGTCAGCGGCTGATTCTGTGGTCCAGGGAGCCAGTTGAGTGAGATATTCACCTCCTCACATTGCAAATCTTGTCTACTTTATTAGCTGTGAGTGACATGTCAGTGGCTGATTATGTGGTCCAGGGAGCCAGTTGAGTGGGATATTCACCTCCTCACATTCCAAATCTTGTCTGCTTTATTTGCTATGAGTGACATGTCAGTGGCTGATTCTGTGGTCCAGGGAGCCAGTTGAGTGAGATATTCACCTCCTCACATTCCAAATCTTGTCTGCTTTATTTGCTATGAGTGGTATGTCAGCGGCTGATTCTGTGGTCCAGGGAGCCAGTTGAGTGGGATATTCACCTCCTCACATTCCAAATCCTGTCTGCTTTATTTGCTGTGAGTGGTATGTCAGCGGCTGATTATGTGGTCCAGGGAGCCAGTTGGGTGGGATATTCACCTCTCACATTGCAAATCTTGTCTGCTTTATTTGCTATGAGTGACATGTCATCGGCTGATTATGTGGTCCAGGGAGCCAGTTGGGTGGGATATTCACCTCCTCACATTGCAAATCTTGTCTGCTTTATTTGCTATGAGTGGCATGTCATCGGCTGATTATGTGGTCCAGGGAGCCAGTTGGGTGGGATATTCACCTTCTCACATTGCAAATCTTGTCTACTTTATCTGCCGTGAGTGACATGTCATCGGATGATTATGTGGTCCAGGGAGCCAGTTGAGTGAGATATTCACCTCCTCACATTGCAAATCTTGTCTGCTTTATTTGCTATGAGTGGCATGTCAGTGGCTGATTATGTGGTCCAGGGAGCCAGTTGAGTGGGATATTCACCTCCTCACATTGCAAATCTTGTCTACTTTATTTGCTATGAGTGACATGTCATCGGCTGATTATGTGGTCCAGGGAGCCAGTTGAGTGGGATATTCACCTCCTCACATTGCAAATCTTGTCTACTTTATCTGCTGTGAGTGACATGTCAGTGGCTGATTCTGTGGTCCAGGGAGCCAGTTGAGTGGGATATTCACCTCCTCACATTCCAAATCTTGTCTGCTTTATTTGCTATGAGTGACATGTCAGTGGCTGATTCTGTGGTCCAGGGAGCCAGTTGAGTGGGATATTCACCTCCTAACATTCCAAATCTTGTCTGCTTTATTTGCTATGAGTGACATGTCAGTGGCTGATTATGTGGTCCAGGGAGCCAGTTGAGTGGGATATTCACCTCCTCACATTGCAAATCTTGTCTACTTTATTTGCTATGAGTGGTATGTCAGCGGCTGATTCTGTGGTCCAGGGAGCCAGTTGAGTGAGATATTCACCTCCTCACATTGCAAATCTTGTCTACTTTATTTGCTGTGAGTGACATGTCAGTGGCTGATTATGTGGTCCAGGGAGCCAGTTGAGTGGGATATTCACCTCCTCACATTCCAAATCTTGTCTGCTTTATTTGCTATGAGTGACATGTCAGTGGCTGATTCTGTGGTCCAGGGAGCCAGTTGAGTGGGATATTCACCTCCTCACATTGCAAATCTTGTCTACTTTATTTGCTATGAGTGGCATGTCAACGGCTGATTATGTGGTCCAGGGAGCCAGTTGGGTGGGATATTCACCTCCTCACATTGCAAATCTTGTCTGCTTTATTTGCTATGAGTGGCATGTCATCGGCTGATTATGTGGTCCAGGGAGCCAGTTGAGTGCGATATTTACCTCCTCACATTGCAAATCTTGACTGCTTTATTTGCTGTGAGTGACATGTCATCGGCTGATTATGTTGTGCAGGGAGCCAATTGAGTGAGATATTCACCTCCTCACATTGCAAATCTTGTCTGCTTTATTTGCTGTGAGTGGCATGTCATCGGCTGATTATGTTGTGCAGGGAGCCAGTTGAGTGGGGTATTCACCTCCTCACTTTGCAAATCTTGTCTGCTTTATTTGTTGTGAGTGACATGTCATCGGCTGATTCTGTGGTCCAGGGAGCCAGTTGAGTGAGATATTCACCTCCTCACATTGCAAATCTTGTCTGCTTTATTTGCTATGAGTGGCATGTCAGCTGCTGATTCTGTGGTCCAGGGAGCCAGTTGAGTGAGATATTCACCTCCTCACATTGCATATCTTGTCTGCTTTATTTGCTATGAGTGGCATGTCATCGGCTGATTATGTGGTCCAGGGAGCCAGTTGAGTGGGATACACACCTCCTCACATTGCAAATCTTGTCTACTTTATTTGCTATGAGTGACATGTCATCGGCTGATTATGCAGTCCAGTGAGCCAATTGAGTGAGATATTCACGTCCTCACATTGCAAATCTTGTCTACTTTATTTGCTATGAGTGACATGTCATCGGCTGATTATGTGGTCCAGTGAGCCAGTTGAGTGAGATATTCACCTCCTCATATTGCAAATCTTGTCTACTTTATTTGCTATGAGTGGCATGTCAGTGGCTGATTATGTGGTCCAGGGAGCCAGTTGAGTGGGATATTCACCTCCTCATATTGCAAATCTTGTCTACTTTATTTGCTATGAGTGGCATGTCATCGGCTGATTATGTGGTCCAGGGAGCCAGTTGAGTGGGATATTCACCTCCTCACATTGCAAATCTTGTCTACTTTATTTGCTATGAGTGGCATGTCATCGGCTAATTATGTGGTCCAGGGAGCCAGTTGGGTGGGATATTCACCTCCTTACATTGCAAATCTTGTCTGCTTTATTTGCTATGAGTGGCATGTCATCGGCTGATTCTGTGGTCCAGGAAGCCAGTTGAGTGGGATATGCACCTCCTCACATTGCAAATTTTGTCTGCTTTATAAACTGTGAGTGACATGTCAGTGGCTGATTCTGTGGTCCGGGGAGCCAGTTGAGTGAGATATTCACCTCCTCACATTGCAAATCTTGTCTGCTTTATTTGCTATGAGTGGCATGTCAGTGGCTGATTATGTGGTCCAGGGAGCCAGTTGAGTGGGATATTCACCTCCCCACATTGCAAATCTTGTCTGCTTTATTTTCTATGAGTGGTATGTCATCGGCTGATTATGTGGTCCAGGGAGCCAGTTGAGTGAGATATTCACCTCCTCACATTGCAAATCTTGTCTGCTTTATTTGCTATGAGTGTCATGTCATCGGCTGATTATGTGGTCTAGGGAGCCAGTTGAGTGGGATATTCACCTCCTCACATTCCAAATCTTGTCTGCTTTATTTGCTGTGAGTGGTATGTCAGTGGCTGATTCTGTGGTCCAGGAAGCCAGTTGAGTGGGATATTCACCTCCTCACATTGCAAATCTTGTCTGCTTTATTTGCTATGAGTGGCATGTCATCGGCTGATTCTGTGGTCCAGGAAGCCAGTTGAGTGGGATATGCACCTCCTCACATTGCAAATTTTGTCTGCTTTATAAACTGTGAGTGACATGTCAGTGGCTGATTCTGTGGTCCGGGGAGCCAGTTGAGTGAGATATTCACCTCCTCACATTGCAAATCTTGTCTGCTTTATTTGCTATGAGTGGCATGTCAGTGGCTGATTATGTGGTCCAGGGAGCCAGTTGAGTGGGATATTCACCTCCCCACATTGCAAATCTTGTCTGCTTTATTTTCTATGAGTGGTATGTCATCGGCTGATTATGTGGTCCAGGGAGCCAGTTGAGTGAGATATTCACCTCCTCACATTGCAAATCTTGTCTGCTTTATTTGCTATGAGTGTCATGTCATCGGCTGATTATGTGGTCCAGGGAGCCAGTTGAGTGGGATATTCACCTCCCCACATTGCAAATCTTGTCTGCTTTATTTGCTATGAGTGTCATGTCATCGGCTGATTATGTGGTCCAGGGAGCCAGTTGAGTGGGATATTCACCTCCTCACATTCCAAATCTTGTTTGTTTTATTTGCTTTGAGTGGCATGTCATCGGCTGATTATGTGGTCCAGGGAGCCAGTTGAGTTGGATATTCACCTCCTCACATTGCAAATCTTGTCTGTTTTATTTGCTGTGAGTGGCATGTCATCGGCTGATTATGTGGTCCAGGGAGCCAGTTGGGTGGGATATTCACCTCCCCACATTGCAAATCTTGTCTGCTTTATTTGCTATGAGTGGCATGTCATCGGCTGATTATGTTGTGCAGGGAGCCAGTTGAGTGGGATATTCACCTCCTCACATTCCAAATCTTGTCTGCTTTATTTGCTATGAGTGACATGTCAGCGGCTGATTCTGTGGTCCAGGAAGCCAGTTGAGTGGGATATTCACCTCCTCACATTGCAAATCTTGTCTGCTTTATTTTCTATGAGTGGTATGTCATCGGCTGATTATGTGGTCCAGGGAGCCAGTTGAGTGAGATATTCACCTCCCCACATTGCAAATCTTGTCTGCTTTATTTGCTATGAGTGTCATGTCATCGGCTGATTATGTGGTCCAGTGAGCCAGTTGAGTGGGATATTCACCTCCTCACATTGCAAATCTTGTCTGCTTTATTTGCTATGAGTGGCATGTCAGTGGCTGATTATGTGGCCCAGGGAGCCAGTTGGGTGGGATATTCACCTCCTTACATTGCAAATCTTGTCTACTTTATTTGCTATGAGTGGCATGTCAGTGGCTGATTATGTGGTCCAGGGAGCCAGTTGAGTGGGATATTCACCTCCCCACATTGCAAATCTTGTCTGCTTTATTTGCTATGAGTGGCATGTCAGTGGCTGATTATGTGGTCCAGGAAGCCAGTTGAGTGGGATATTCACCTCCTCACATTGCAAATCTTGTCTGCTTTATTTGCTATGAGTGGCATGTCAGTGGCTGATTATGTGGTCCAGGGAGCCAGTTGAGTGGGATATTCACCTCCTCACATTGCAAATCATGTCTGCTTTATTTGCTGTGAGTGGCATGTCATCGGCTGATTATGTGGTCCAGGGAGCCAATTGAGTGGGATATTCACCTCCCCACATTGCAAATCTTGTCTGCGTTATATGCTATGAGTGGCATGTCAGTGGCTGATTATGTGGTCCAGGGAGCCAGTTGAGTGGGATATTCACCTCCTCACATTGCAAATCTTGTCTGCTTTATTTGCTATGAGTGGCATGTCAGTGGCTGATTATGTGGTCCAGGGAGCCTGTTGAGTGGGATATTCACCTCCCCACATTGCAAATCTTGTCTGCTTTATTTGCTATGAGTGGCATGTCAGCTGCTGATTCTGTGGTGCAGTGAGCCAGTTGAGTGAGATATTCACCTCCTCACATTACAAATCTTGTCTGCTTTATTTGCTATGAGTGGCATGTCAGTGGCTGATTATGTGGTCCAGGGAGCCAGTTGAGTGGGATATTCACCTCCTCACATTGCAAATCTTGTCTGCTTTATTTGCTGTGAGTGGCATGTCATCGGCTGATTATGTGGTCCAGGGAGCCAGTTGAGTGGGATATTCACCTCCTCACATTGCAAATCTTGTCTGCTTTATTTGCTGTGAGTGGCATGTCATCGGCTGATTCTGTGGTCCAGGGAGCCAGTTGAGTGGGATATTCACCTCCTCAAATTACAAATCTTGTCTACTTTATTTGCTATGAGTGGCATGTCATCGGCTGATTATGTGGTCCAGGGAGCCAGTTGAGTGCAATATTCACCTCCTCACATTGCAAATCTTGTCTGCTTTATTTGCTGTGAGTGGCATGTCATCGGCTGATTATGTGGTCCAGGGAGCCAGTTGAGTGGGATATTCACCTCCTCACATTCCAAATCTTGTCTGCTTTATTTGCTGTGAGTGACATGTCATCGGCTGATTATGTTGTGCAGGGAGCCAGTTGAGTGGGATATTCACCTCCTCACATTGCAAATCTTGTCTGCTTTATTTGCTGTGAGTGACATGTCATCGGCTGATTATGTGGTCCAGGGAGCCAGTTGAGTGGGATATTCACCTCCTCACATTGCAAATCTTGTCTGCTTTATTTGCTATGAGTGGCATGTCATCGGCTGATTATGTGGTCCAGGGAGCCAGTTGAGTGGGATACTCACCTCCTCACATTGCAAATCTTGTCTACTTTATTTGCTATGAGTGGCATGTCATCGGCTGATTCTCTGGCCCAGGGAGCCAGTTGAGTGGGATATTCACCTCCTCACATTGCAAATCTTGTCTACTTTATTTGCTATGAGTGGCATTTCAACGGCTGATTATGTGGTCCAGGGAGCCAGTTGGGTGGGATATTCACCTCCTCACATTGCAAATCTTGTCTGCTTTATTTGCTATGAGTGGCATGTCATCGGCTGATTATGTGGTCCAGGGAGCCAGTTGAGTGGGATATTCACCTCCTCACATTGCAAATCTTGTCTGCTTTATTTGCTGTGAGTGGCATGTCATCGGCTGATTATGTGGTCCAGGGAGCCAGTTGAGTGGGATATTCACCTCCTCACATTCCAAATCTTGTCTGCTTTATTTGCTGTGAGTGACATGTCATCGGCTGATTATGTTGTGCAGGGAGCCAGTTGAGTGGGATATTCACCTCCTCACATTGCAAATCTTGTCTGCTTTATTTGCTGTGAGTGACATGTCATCGGCTGATTATGTGGTCCAGGGAGCCAGTTGAGTGGGATATTCACCTCCTCACATTGCAAATCTTGTCTACTTTATTTGCTATGAGTGGCATGTCAACGGCTGATTATGTGGTCCAGGGAGCCAGTTGGGTGGGATATTCACCTCCTCACATTGCAAATCTTGTCTGCTTTATTTGCTATGAGTGGCATGTCAGTGGCTGATTATGTGGTCCAGGGAGCCAGTTGAGTGGGATATTCACCTCCTCACATTGCAAATCTTGTCTGTTTTATTTGCTGTGAGTGACATGTTAGCGGCTGATTATGTGGTCCAGGGAGCCAGTTGAGTGGGATATTCACCTCCTCACATTGCAAATCTTGTCTACTTTATTTGCTATGAGTGGCATGTCAGTGGTTGATTATGTGGTCCAGGGAGCCAGTTGAGTGGGATATTCACCTCCCCACATTGCAAATCTTGTCTGCTTTATTTGCTATGAGTGGCATGTCAGTGGCTGATTATGTGGTCCAGGGAGCCAGTTGAGTGGGATATTCACCTCCTCACATTGCAAATCTTGTCTGCTTTATTTGCTATGAGTGGCATGTCAGTGGCTGATTATGTGGTCCAGGGAGCCAGTTGAGTGGGATATTCACCTCCTCACATTGCAAATCATGTCTGCTTTATTTGCTGTGAGTGGCATGTCATCGACTGATTATGTGGTCCAGGGAGCCAATTGAGTGGGATATTCACCTCCCCACATTGCAAATCTTGTCTGCTTTATATGCTATGAGTGGCATGTCAGTGGCTGATTATGTGGTCCAGGGAGCCAGTTGAGTGGGATATTCACCTCCTCACATTGCAAATCTTGTCTGCTTTATTTGCTACGAGTGGCATGTCAGTGGCTGATTATGTGGTCCAGGGAGCCAGTTGAGTGGGATATTCACCTCCTCACATTGCAAATCTTGTCTGCTTTATTTGCTGTGAGTGGCATGTCATCGGCTGATTATGTGGTCCAGGGAGCCAGTTGAGTGGGATATTCACCTCCTCACATTGCAAATCTTGTCTGCTTTATTTGCTGTGAGTGGCATGTCATCGGCTGATTCTGTGGTCCAGGGAGCCAGTTGAGTGGGATATTCACCTCCTCAAATTACAAATCTTGTCTACTTTATTTGCTATGAGTGGCATGTCAGTGGCTGATTATGTGGTCTAGGGAGCCAGTTGAGTGCGATATTCACCTCCTCACATTGCAAATCTTATCTGCTTTATTTGCTGTGAGTGGCATGTCATCGGCTGATTATGTGGTCCAGGGAGCCAGTTGAGTGGGATATTCACCTCCTCACATTCCAAATCTTGTCTGCTTTATTTGCTGTGAGTGACATGTCATCGGCTGATTATGTTGTGCAGGGAGCCAGTTGAGTGGGATATTCACCTCCTCACATTGCAAATCTTGTCTGCTTTATTTGCTGTGAGTGACATGTCATCGGCTGATTATGTGGTCCAGGGAGCCAGTTGAGTGGGATATTCACCTCCTCACATTGCAAATCTTGTCTACTTTATTTGCTATGAGTGGCATGTCATCGGCTGATTATGTGGTCCAGGGAGCCAGTTGAGTGGGATACTCACCTCCTTACATTCCAAACCTTGTCTACTTTATTTGCTATGAGTGGCATGTCATCGGCTGATTATGTGGTCCAGGGAGCCAGTTGAGTGGGATATTCACCTCCTCACATTGCAAATCTTGTCTACTTTATTTTCTATGAGTGGCATGTCATCGGCTGATTTTCTGGCCCAGGGAGCCAGTTGAGTGGGATATTCACCTCCTCACATTGCAAATCTTGTCTACTTTATTTGCTATGAGTGGCATGTCAACGGCTGATTATGTGGTCCAGGGAGCCAGTTGGGTGGGATATTCACCTCCTCACATTGCAAATCTTGTCTGCTTTATTTGCTATGAGTGGCATGTCATCGGCTGATTATGTGGTCCAGGGAGCCAGTTGAGTGGGATATTCACCTCCTCAAATTACAAATCTTGTCTACTTTATTTGCTATGAGTGGCATGTCATCGGCTGATTATGTGGTCCAGGGAGCCAGTTGAGTGGGATATTCACCTCCTCACATTGCAAATCTTGTCTGCTTTATTTGCTGTGAGTGGCATGTCATCGGCTGATTCTGTGGTCCAGGGAGCCAGTTGAGTGTGATATTCACCTCCTCACATTGCAAATCTTGTCTGCTTTATAAACTGTGAGTGACATGTCATCGGCTGATTATGTGGTCCAGAGAGCCAGTTGAGTGAGATATTCACCTCCTCAAATTGCAAATCTTGTCTGCTTTATTTTCTATGAGTGGCATGTCATCGGCTAATTCTGTGGTCCAGGGAGCCAGTTGAGTGAGATATTCACCTCCTCACATTGCAAATCTTGTCTGCTTTATTTGTTATGAGTGGTATGTCAGTGGCTGATTCTGTGGTCCAGGGAGCCAGTTGAGTGGGATATTCACTTCCTCACATTGCAAATCTTGTCTGCTTTATTTGTTATGAGTGGCATGTCAGTGGCTGATTATGTGGTCCAGGGAGCCAGTTGAGTGAGATATTCACCTCCCCACATTGCAAATCTTGTCTGCTTTATTTGTTATGAGTGGCATGTCAATGGCTGATTATGTGGTCCAGGGAGCCAGTTGAGTGAGATATTCACCTCCCCACATTGCAAATCTTGTCTGCTTTATTTGCTATGAGTGGCATGTCAACGGCTGATTATGTGGTCCAGGGAGCCAGTTGAGTGGGATATTCACCTCCTCACATTGCAAATCTTGTCTGCTTTATTTGCTGTGAGTGGTATGTCAGCGGCTGATTATGTGGTCCAGGGAGCCAGTTGAGTGGGATATTCACCTCCTCACATTGCAAATCTTGTCTGCTTTATTTGCTATAAGTGGCATGTCAGTGGCTGATTATGTGGTCCAGGGAGCCAGTTGAGTGGGATATTCACTTCCCCACATTGCAAATCTTGTCTGCTTTATTTTCTATGAGTGGTATGTCATCGGCTGATTATGTGGTCCAGGGAGCCAGTTGAGTGAGATATTCACCTCCTCACATTGCAAATCTTGTCTGCTTTATTTGCTATGAGTGTCATGTCATCGGCTGATTATGTGGTCCAGGGAGCCAGTTGAGTGGGATATTCACCTCCCCACATTCCAAATCTTGTCTACTTTATTTGCTATGAGTGGCATGTCAGTGGCTGATTCTGTGGTCCAGGGAGCCATTTGAGTGGGATATTCACCTCCCCACATTCCAAATCTTCTCTACTTTATTTGCTGTGAATGGCATGTCATCGGCTGATTCTGTGGTCCAGGAAGCCAGTTGAGTGGGATATGCACCTCCTCACATTGCAAATTTTGTCTGCTTTATAAACTGTGAGTGACATGTCAGCGGCTGATTCTGTGGTCCGGGGAGCCAGTTGAGTGAGATATTCACCTCCTCACATTCCAAATCTTGTCTACTTTATTTGCTATGAGTGGCATGTCATCGGCTGATTATGTGGTCCAGGGAGCCAGTTGGGTGGGATATTCACCTCCTCACATTCCAAATCTTGTCTGCTTTATTTGCTGTGAGTGGCATGTCAGTGGCTGATTCTGTGGTCCAGGAAGCCAGTTGAGTGGGATATTCACCTCCTCACATTGCAAATCTTGTCTGCTTTATTTGCTATGAGTGGCATGTCATCGGCTGATTCTGTGGTCCAGGGAGCCAGTTGAGTGGGATATGCACCTCCTCACATTGCAAATTTTGTCTGCTTTATAAACTGTGAGTGACATGTCAGCAGCTGATTCTGTGGTCCGGGGAGCCAGTTGAGTGAGATATTCACCTCCTCACATTGCAAATTTTGTCTGCTTTATAAACTGTGAGTGACATGTCAGCAGCTGATTCTGTGGTCCGGGGAGCCAGTTGAGTGAGATATTCACCTCCTCACATTGCAAATCTTGTCTGCTTTATTTGCTATGAGTGGCATGTCAGTGGCTGATTATGTGGTCCAGGGAGCCAGTTGAGTGGGATATTCACCTCCCCACATTGCAAATCTTGTCTGCTTTATTTTCTATGAGTGGTATGTCATCGGCTGATTATGTGGTCCAGGGAGCCAGTTGAGTGAGATATTCACCTCCCCACATTGCAAATCTTGTCTGCTTTATTTGCTATGAGTGTCATGTCATCGGCTGATTATGTGGTCCAGTGAGCCAGTTGAGTGGGATATTCACCTCCTCACATTGCAAATCTTGTCTGCTTTATTTGCTATGAGTGGCATGTCAGTGGCTGATTATGTGGCCCAGGGAGCCAGTTGGGTGGGATATTCACCTCCTTACATTGCAAATCTTGTCTGCTTTATTTGCTATGAGTGGCATGTCATCGGCTGATTCTGTGGTCCAGGAAGCCAGTTGAGTGGGATATGCACCTCCTCACATTGCAAATTTTGTCTGCTTTATAAACTGTGAGTGACATGTCAGTGGCTGATTCTGTGGTCCGGGGAGCCAGTTGAGTGAGATATTCACCTCCTCACATTGCAAATCTTGTCTGCTTTATTTGCTATGAGTGGCATGTCAGTGGCTGATTATGTGGTCCAGGGAGCCAGTTGAGTGGGATATTCACCTCCCCACATTGCAAATCTTGTCTGCTTTATTTTCTATGAGTGGTATGTCATCGGCTGATTATGTGGTCCAGGGAGCCAGTTGAGTGAGATATTCACCTCCTCACATTGCAAATCTTGTCTGCTTTATTTGCTATGAGTGTCATGTCATCGGCTGATTATGTGGTCTAGGGAGCCAGTTGAGTGGGATATTCACCTCCCCACATTGCAAATTTTGTCTGCTTTATTTGCTATGAGTGTCATGTCATCGGCTGATTATGTGGTCTAGGGAGCCAGTTGAGTGGGATATTCACCTCCCCACATTGCAAATTTTGTCTGCTTTATTTGCTATGAGTGGCATGTCATCGGCTGATTATGTGGTCCAGGAAGCCAGTTGAGTGGGATATTCACCTCCTTACATTCCAAATCTTGTCTACTTTATTTGCTATGAGTGGCATGTCATCGGCTGATTATGTGGTCCAGGGAGCCAGTTGAGTGAGACATGCACCTCCCCACATTGCAAATTTTGTCTGCTTTATAAACTGTGAGTGACATGTCAGCGGCTGATTCTGTGGTCTGGGGAGCCAGTTGAGTGAGATATTCACCTCCTCACATTCCAAATCTTGTCTGCTTTATTTGCTATGAGTGGCATGTCATCGGCTGATTCTGTGGTCCAGGAAGCCAGTTGAGTGGGATATGCACCTCCTCACATTCCAAATCTTGTCTGCTTTATTTGCTGTGAGTGGCATGTCAGTGGCTGATTCTGTGGTCCAGGAAGCCAGTTGAGTGGGATATTCACCTCCTCACATTGCAAATCTTGTCTGCTTTATTTGCTATGAGTGGCATGTCATCGGCTGATTCTGTGGTCCAGGAAGCCAGTTGAGTGGGATATGCACCTCCTCACATTGCAAATTTTGTCTGCTTTATAAACTGTGAGTGACATGTCAGTGGCTGATTCTGTGGTCCGGGGAGCCAGTTGAGTGAGATATTCACCTCCTCACATTGCAAATCTTGTCCGCTTTATTTGCTATGAGTGGCATGTCAGTGGCTGATTATGTGGTCCAGGGAGCCAGTTGAGTGGGATATTCACCTCCCCATATTGCAAATCTTGTCTGCTTCATTTTGTATGAGTGGTATGTCATCGGCTGATTATGTGGTCCAGGGAGCCAGTTGAGTGAGATATTCACCTCCTCACATTGCAAATCTTGTCTGCTTTATTTTCTATGAGTGACATGTCAGTGGCTGATTATGTGGTCCAGGGAGCAAGTTGAGTGGGATATTCACCTCCCCACATTGCAAATTTTGTCTGCTTTATTTGCTATGAGTGTCATGTCATCGGCTGATTATGTGGTCTAGGGAGCCAGTTGAGTGGGATATTCACCTCCTCACATTGCAAATCTTGTCTGCTTTATTTGCTATGAGTGGCATGTCAGTGGCTGATTCTGCTGTCCAGGGAGCCAGTTGAGTGGGATATTCACCTCCTCACATTGCAAAATTTGTCTGCTTTATAAACTGTGAGTGTCATGTCATCGGCTGATTATGTGGTCCAGGGAGCCAGTTGAGTGAGATATTCACCTCCTCACATTGCAAATCTTGTCTGCTTTATTTGCTATGAGTGTCATGTCATCGGCTGATTATGTGGTCCAGGGAGCCAGTTGAGTGGGATATTCACCTCCCCACATTGCAAATCTTGTCTGCTTTATTTGCTATGAGTGTCATGTCATCGGCTGATTCTGTGGTCCAGGGAGCCAGTTGAGTGGGATATTCACCTCCCCACATTGCAAATCTTGTCTACTTTATTTGCTATGAGTGGCATGTCATCGGCTGATTATGTGGTCCAGGGAGCCAGTTGAGAGAGATATTCACCTCCTCACATTGCAAATCTTGTCTGCTTTATTTGCTATGAGTGTCATGTCATCGGCTGATTATGTGGTCCAGGGAGCCAGTTGAGTGGGATATTCACCTCCCCACATTGCAAATCTTGTCTGCTTTATTTGCTATGAGTGTCATGTCATCGGCTGATTATGTGGTCCAGGGAGCCAGTTGAGTGGGATATTCACCTCCCCACATTGCAAATCTTGTCTGCTTTATTTGCTATGAGTGGCATGTCATCGGCTGATTATGTGGTCCAGGGAGCCAGTTGAGTGTGATATCCACCTCCTCACATTGCAAATCTTGTCTGCTTTATTTGCTATGAGTGACATGTCAGCGGCTGATTCTGTGGTCCAGGGAGCCAGTTGAGTGGGATATTCACCTCCCCACATTGCAAATCTTGTCTGCTTTATTTGTTATGAGTGGCATGTCATCGGCTGATTATGTGGTCCAGGGAGCCAGTTGAGAGAGATATTCACCTCCTCACATTGCAAATCTTGTCTGCTTTATTTGCTATGAGTGGCATGTCAGTGGCTGATTATGTGGTCCAGGAAGCCAGTTGAGTGAGATATTCACCTCCTCACATTGCAAATCTTGTCTGCTTTATTTGCTATGAGTGGCATGTCATCGGCTGATTATGTGGTCCAGGGAGCCAGTTGAGTGGGATATTCACCTCCTCACATTGCAAATTTTGTCTGCTTTATAAACTGTGAGTGACATGTCAGCGGCTGATTCTGTGGTCCGGGGAGCCAGTTGAGTGGGATATTCACCTCCTCACATTGCAAATCTTGTCTGCTTTATTTGCTATGAGTGGCATGTCAGTGGCTGATTATGTGGTCCAGGGAGACAGTTGAGTGGGATATTCACCTCCCCACATTGCAAATCTTGTCTGCTTTATTTTCTATGAGTGGTATGTCATCGGCTGATTATGTGGTCCAGGGAGCCAGTTGAGTGAGATATTCACCTCCTCACATTGCAAATCTTGTCTACTTTATTTGCTACGAGTGACATGTCAGCGGCTGATTATGTGGTCCAGGGAGCCAGTTGAGTGGGATATTCACCTCCTCACATTGCAAATTTTGTCTGCTTTATAAACTGTGAGTGACATGTCAGCGGCTGATTCTGTGGTCCGGGGAGCCAGTTGAGTGGGATATTCACCTCCTCACATTGCAAATCTTGTCTGCTTTATTTGCTATGAGTGGCATGTCAGTGGCTGATTATGTGGTCCAGGGAGCCAGTTGAGTGGGATATTCACCTCCCCCACATTGCAAATCTTGTCTGCTTTATTTTCTATGAGTGGTATGTCATCGGCTGATTATGTGGTCCAGGGAGCCAGTTGAGTGAGATATTCACCTCCTCACATTGCAAATCTTGTCTGCTTTATTTGCTATGAGTGTCATGTCATCGGCTGATTATGTGGTTCAGGGAGCCAGTTGAGTGGGATATTCACCTCCCCACATTGCAAATCTTGTCTGCTTTATTTGCTATGAGTGTCATGCCATCGGCTGATTATGTGGTCCAGGGAGCCAGTTGAGTGGGATATTCACCTCCCCACATTGCAAATCTTGTCTGCTTTATTTTCTATGAGTGACATGTCATCGGCTGATTATGTGGTCCAGGGAGCCAGTTGAGTGGGGTATTCACCTCCTCACATTCCAAATCTTCTCTACTTTATTTGCTGTGAATGGCATGTCAGCGGCTGATTATGTGGTCCAGGGAGCCAGTTGAGTGGGATATTCACCTCCCCACATTGCAAATCTTGTCTGCTTTATTTGCTATGAGTGTCATGTCATCGGCTGATTCTGTGGTCCAGGGAGCCAGTTGAGTGAGATATTCACCTCCCCACATTGCAAATCTTGTCTGCTTTATTTGCTATGAGTGTCATGTCATCGGCTGATTATGTGGTCCAGGGAGCCAGTTGAGTGAGATATTCACCTCCTCACATTGCAAATCTTGTCTGCTTTATTTGCTATGAGTGGTATGTCATCGGCTGATTATGTGGTCCAGGGAGCCAGTTGAGTGGGATATTCACCTCCCCACATTGCAAATCTTGTCTACTTTATTTGCTATGAGTGGCATGTCATCGGCTGATTATGTGGTCCAGGGAGCCAGTTGGGTGGGATATTCACCTCCTTACATTCCAAATCTTGTCTACTTTATTTGCTATGAGTGGCATGTCATCGGCTAATTCTGTGGTCCAGGGAGCCAGTTGAGTGGGATATTCACCTCCCCACATTGCAAATCTTGTCTGCTTTATTTTCTATGAGTGGTATGTCATCGGCTGATTATGTGGTCCAGGGAGCCAGTTGAGTGAGATATTCACCTCCTCACATTGCAAATCTTGTCTGCTTTATTTGCTATGAGTGTCATGTCATCGGCTGATTATGTGGTCCAGGGAGCCAGTTGAGTGGGATATTCACCTCCCCACATTGCAAATCTTGTCTGCTTTATTTGCTATGAGTGTCATGTCATCGGCTGATTATGTGGTCCAGGGAGCCAGTTGAGTGGGATATTCACCTCCCCACATTGCAAATCTTGTCTGCTTTATTTGCTATGAGTGACATGTCATCGGCTGATTATGTGGTCCAGGGAGCCAGTTGAGTGGGATATTCACCTCCCCACATTGCAAATCTTGTCTACTTTATTTGCTATGAGTGGCATGTCATCGGCTGATTATGTGGTCCAGGGAGCCAGTTGAGTGGGTATTCACCTCCTCACATTCCAGATCTTCTCTACTTTATTTGCTGTGAATGGCATGTCAGCGGCTGATTATGTGGTCCAGGGAGCCAGTTGAGTGGGATATTCACCTCCCCACATTGCAAATCTTGTCTACTTTATTTGCTATGAGTGGCATGTCATCGGCTGATTATGTGGTCCAGGGAGCCAGTTGAGTGGGGTATTCACCTCCTCACATTCCAGATCTTCTCTACTTTATTTGCTATGAGTGTCATGTCATCGGCTGATTCTGTGGTCCAGGGAGCCAGTTGAGTGAGATATTCACCTCCCCACATTGCAAATCTTGTCTGCTTTATTTGCTATGAGTGTCATGTCATCGGCTGATTATGTGGTCCAGGGAGCCAGTTGAGTGAGATATTCACCTCCTCACATTGCAAATCTTGTCTGCTTTATTTGCTATGAGTGGTATGTCATCGGCTGATTATGTGGTCCAGGGAGCCAGTTGAGTGGGATATTCACCTCCCCACATTGCAAATCTTGTCTACTTTATTTGCTATGAGTGGCATGTCATCGGCTGATTATGTGGTCCAGGGAGCCAGTTGGGTGGGATATTCACCTCCTTACATTCCAAATCTTGTCTACTTTATTTGCTATGAGTGGCATGTCATCGGCTAATTCTGTGGTCCAGGGAGCCAGTTGAGTGGGATATTCACCTCCCCACATTCCAAATCTTGTCTACTTTATTTGCTATGAGTGGCATGTCATCGGCTGATTCTGTGGTCCAGGGAGCCATTTGAGTGGGATATTCACCTCCCCACATTCCAAATCTTCTCTACTTTATTTGCTGTGAATGGCATGTCATCGGCTGATTCTGTGGTCCAGGAAGCCAGTTGAGTGGGATATGCACCTCCTCACATTGCAAATTTTGTCTGCTTTATAAACTGTGAGTGACATGTCAGCGGCTGATTCTGTGGTCCGGGTAGCCAGTTGAGTGAGATATTCACCTCCTCACATTCCAAATCTTGTCTACTTTATTTGCTATGAGTGGCATGTCATCGGCTGATTATGTGGTCCAGGGAGCCAGTTGGGTGGGATATTCACCTCCTGACATTCCAAATCTTGTCTGCTTTATTTGCTGTGAGTGGCATGTCAGTGGCTGATTCTGCTGTCCAGGGAGCCAGTTGAGTGGGATATTCACCTCCTCACATTGCAAAATTTGTCTGCTTTATAAACTGTGAGTGACATGTCAGCGGCTGATTATGTTGTCCAGGGATTCAGTTGAGTGTGATATTCACCTCCTCACATTGCAAATCTTGTCTGCTTTATTTGCTGTGAGTGGCATGTCATCGGCTGATTCTGTGGTCCAGGGAGCCAGTTGAGTGTGATATTCACCTCCTCACATTGCAAATCTTGTCTGCTTTATAAACTGTGGGTGACATGTCATCGGCTGATTATGTGGTCCAGAGAGCCAGTTGAGTGAGATATTCACCTCCTCAAATTGCAAATCTTGTCTGCTTTATTTTCTATGAGTGGCATGTCATCGGCTAATTCTGTGGTCCAGGGAGCCAGTTGAGTGAGATATTCACCTCCTCACATTGCAAATCTTGTCTGCTTTATTTGCTATGAGTGGTATGTCAGCGGCTGATTCTGTGGTCCAGGGAGCCAGTTGAGTGGGATATTCACCTCCTCACATTGAAAATCTTGTCTGCTTTATTTGCTATGAGTGGTATGTCAGCGGCTGATTCTGTGGTCCAGGGAGCCAGTTGAGTGGGATATTCACTTCCTCACATTCCAAATCTTGTCTACTTTATTTGCTATGAGTAACATGTCAGTGGCTGATTATGTGGTCCAGGGAGCCAGTTGAGTGGGATATTCACCTCCTCACATTGCAAATCTTGTCTGCTTTATTTGCTATGAGTAACATGTCAGTGGCTGATTATGTGGTCCAGGGAGCCAGTTGAGTGGGATATTCACCTCCTCACATTGCAAATCTTGTCTACTTTATTTGCTATGAGTGGCATGTTAGTGGCTGATTATGTGGTCCAGGGGGCCAGTTGAGTGGGATATTCACCTCCTCACATTGCAAATCTTGTCTGCTTTATTTGCTGTGAGTAACATGTCAGTGGCTGATTATGTGGTCCAGGGAGCCAGTTGAGTGGGATATTCACCTCCCCACATTGCAAATCTTGTCTACTTTATTTGCTATGAGTGGCATGTCAGTGGCTGATTATGTGGTCCAGGGAGCCAGTTGGGTGGGATATTCACCTCCTCACATTGCAAATCTTGTCTGCTTTATTTGCTATGAGTAACATGTCAGTGGCTGATTATGTGGTCCAGGGAGCCAGTTGGGTGGGATATTCACCTCCTCACATTGCAAATCTTGTCTGCTTTATTTGCTGTGAGTAACATGTCAGTGGCTGATTATGTGGTCCAGGGAGCCAGTTGAGTGAGATATTCACCTCCTCACATTGCAAATCTTGTCTACTTTATTTGCTATGAGTGGCATGTCAGTGGCTGATTCTGTGGTCCAGGGAGCCAGTTGGGTGGGATATTCACCTCCTCACATTGCAAATCTTGTCTGCTTTATTTGCTGTGAGTAACATGTCAGTGGCTGATTATGTGGTCCAGGGAGCCAGTTGAGTGAGATATTCACCTCCTCACATTGCAAATCTTGTCTGCTTTATTTGCTGTGAGTAACATGTCAGTGGCTGATTATGTGGTCCAGGGAGCCAGTTGAGTGGGATATTCACTTCCTCACATTCCAAATCTTGTCTACTTTATTTGCTATGAGTGGTATGTCATCGGCTGATTCTGTGGCCCAGGGAGCCAGTTGGGTGGGATATTCACCTCCTCACATTGCAAATCTTGTCTGCTTTATTTGCTGTGAGTAACATGTCAGTGGCTGATTATGTGGTCCAGGGAGCCAGTTGAGTGGGATATTCACCTCCCCACATTGCAAATCTTGTCTACTTTATTTGCTATGAGTGGCATGTCAGTGGCTGATTCTGTGGTCCAGGGAGCCAGTTGGGTGGGATATTCACCTCCTCACATTGCAAATCTTGTCTACTTTATTTGCTATGAGTGGCATGTCAGTGGCTGATTCTGTGGTCCAGGGAGCCAGTTGGGTGGGATATTCACCTCCTCACATTGCAAATCTTGTCTGCTTTATTTGCTGTGAGTGACATGTCAGTGGCTGATTATGTGGTCCAGGGAGCCAGTTGAGTGAGATATTCACCTCCTCACATTGCAAATCTTGTCTACTTTATTTGCTATGAGTGGCATGTCAGTGGCTGATTCTGTGGTCCAGGGAGCCAGTTGGGTGGGATATTCACCTCCTCACATTGCAAATCTGTCTGCTTTCATTTGCTATGAGTGACATGTCATCGGCTGATTATCTGGTCCAGGGAGCCAGTTGAGTGGAATATTCACTCCTCATATTGCAAATCTTGTCTACTTTATCTGCTGTGAGTGACATGTCATCGGCTGATTATGTGGTCCAGGGAGCCAGTTGATTGGGATATTCACCTCCTCACATTGCAAATCTTGTCTACTTTATTTGCTATGAGTGGCATGTCATCGGCTGATTATGTGGTCCAGGGAGCCAGTTGAGTGAGATATTCACCTCCTCACATTGCAAATCTTGTCTGCTTTATCTGCTGTGAGTGACATGTCAGTGGCTGATTATGTGGTCCAGGGAGCCAGTTGAGTGGGATATTCACCTCCTCACATTCCAAAACCTTGTCTACTTTATCTGCTGTGAGTGGCAAGTCAGTGACTGATTATGTGGTCCAGGGAGTCAGTTGAGTGGGATATTCACCTCCTCACATTGCAAATCTTGTCTACTTTATCTGCTGTGAGTGGCATGTCATCGGCTAATTCTGTAGTGCAGGGAGCCAGTTGAGTGGGATATTCACCTCCTCACATTCCAAAACCTTGTCTACTTTATCTGCTGTGAGTGGCAAGTCAGTGACTGATTATGTGGTCCAGGGAGTCAGTTGAGTGGGATATTCACCTCCTCACATTGCAAATCTTGTCTACTTTATCTGCTGTGAGTGGCATGTCATCGGCTGATTATGTGGTCCAGGGAGCCAGTTGAGTGGGATATTCACCTCCTCATATTCCAAATCTTGTCTGCTTTATTTGCTGTGAGTGACATGTCAGTGGCTGATTCTGTGGTCCAGGGAGCCAGTTGAGTGAGATACTCACCTCCTTACATTGCAAATCTTGTCTGCTTTATTTGCTGTGAGTGACATGTCATCGGCTGATTATGTGGTCCAGGGAGCCAGTTGGGTGGGATATTCACCTCCTCACATTACAAATTTTGTCTGCTTTATTTGCTGTGAGTGACATGTCAGTGGCTGATTCTGTGGTCCAGAGAGCCAGTTGAGTGTGATATTCACCTCCTCACATTGCAAATCTTGTCTGCTTTATTTGCTGTGAGTGGCATGTCAGTGGCTGATTATGTGGTCCAGGGAGCCAGTTGAGTGGGATATTCACCTCCTCACATTGCAAATCTTGTCTGCTTTATTTGCTGTGAGTGGCATGTCAGTGGCTGATTCTGTGGTCCAGGGAGCCAGTTGAGTGGGATATTCACCTCCTCACATTGCAAATCTTGTCTGCTTTATTTGCTATGAGTGACATGTCAGCTGCTGATTATGTGGTCCAGGGAGCCAGTTGAGTGTGATATTCACCTCCTCACATTGCAAATCTTGTCTGCTTTATTTGCTATGAGTGACATGTCAGCTGCTGATTATGTGGTCCAGGGAGCCAGTTGAGTGTGATATTCACCTCCTCACATTGCAAATCTTGTCTACTTTATTTGCTATGAGTGACATGTCATCGGCTGATTATGTGGTCCAGGGAGCCAGTTGGGTGGGATATTCACCTCCTCACATTGCAAATCTTGTCTGCTTTATTTGCTGTGAGTAACATGTCAGTGGCTGATCATGTGGTCCAGGGAGCCAGTTGAGTGAGATATTCACCTCCTCACATTGCAAATCTTGTCTACTTTATTTGCTATGAGTGACATGTCATCGGCTGATTATGTGGTCCAGGGAGCCAGTTGAGTAGGATATTCACCTCCCACATTGCAAATCTGTCCGCTTTATTGCTATGAGTGTCATGTCATCGGCTGATTATGTGGTCTAGGGAGCCAGTTGAGTGTGATATTCACCTCCTCACATTCCAAATCTTGTCTGCTTTATTTGCTATGAGTGGCATGTCATCGGCTGATTATGTGGTCCAGGGAGCCAGTTGAGTGGGATATGCTCCTCCTCACATTGCAAATTTTGTCTGCTTTATAAACTGTGAGTGACATGTCAGCGGCTGATTCTGTGGTCCGGGGAGCCAGTTGAG
The DNA here is from genome assembly GCF_000003605.2 of Saccoglossus kowalevskii. Lineage (NCBI taxonomy): Eukaryota > Metazoa > Hemichordata > Enteropneusta > Harrimaniidae > Saccoglossus > Saccoglossus kowalevskii. The sequence continues at coordinate 26,080 of NW_003124657.1, forward strand.
TGGGATATTCACCTCCTCACATTGCAAATCTTGTCTGCTTTATTTGCTGTGAGTGGCATGTCAGTGGCTGATTATGTGGTCCAGGGAGAGAGTTGAGTGGGATATTCACCTCCCCACATTGCAAATCTTGTCTGCTTTATTTTCTATGATTGGTATGTCATCGGCTGATTATGTGGTCCAGGGAGCCAGTTGAGTGAGATATTCACCTCCTCACATTCCAAATCTTGTCTGCTTTATTTGCTATGAGTGGCATGTCAGTGGCTGATTATGTGGTCCAGGGAGCCAGTTGAGTGGGATATTCACCTCCCCACATTGCAAATCTTGTCTGCTTTATTTTCTATGAGTGGTATGTCATCGGCTGATTATGTGGTCCAGGGAGCCAGTTGAGTGGGATATTCACCTCCCCACATTCCAAATCTTGTCTGCTTTATTTGCTATGAGTGGCATGTCATCGGCTGATTATGTGGTCCAGGGAGCCAGTTGAGTGAGATATTCACCTCCTCATATTCCAAATCTTGTCTGCTTTATTTGCTATGAGTGGCATGTCAGTGGCTGATTATGTGGTCCAGGGAGCCAGTTGAGTATGATATTCACCTCCTCACATTCCAAATCTTGTCTGCTTTATTTGCTATGAGTGTCATGTCATCGGCTGATTATGTGGTCCAGGGAGCCAGTTGAGTGAGATATTCACCTCCTCACATTGCAAATCTTGTCTGCTTTATTTGCTATGAGTGGCATGTCATCGGCAGATTCTGTGGTCCAGGGAGCCAGTTGAGTGAGATATTCACCTCCTCACATTGCAAATCTTGTCTGCTTTATTTGCTATGAGTGGCATGTCAACGGCTGATTCTGTGGTCCAGGGAGCCAGTTGAGTGGGATATTCACCTCCTCACATTGCAAATCTTGTCTGCTTTATTTGCTATGAGTGTCATGTCATCGGCTGATTATGTGGTCCAGTGAGCCAGTTGAGTGAGATATTCACCTCCTCACATTGCAAATCTTGTCTACTTTATTTACTATGAGTGTCATGTCAGTGGCTGATTATGTGGTCCAGGGAGCCAGTTGAGTGGGATATTCACCTCCTCACATTGCAAATCTTGTCTGCTTTATTTGCTATGAGTGGCATGTCATCGGCTGATAATGTGGTCCAGGGAGCCAGTTGAGTGAGATATTCACCTCCTCACATTGCAAATCTTGTCTACTTTATTTGCTATGAGTGTCATGTCAGTGGCTGATTATGTGGTCCAGGGAGCCAGTTGAGTGGGATATTCACCTCCTCACATTGCAAATCTTGTCTGCTTTATTTGCTATGAGTGGCATGTCAGTGGCTGATTATGTTGTGCAGGGAGCCAGTTGAGTGAGATATTCACCTCCTCACATTCCAAATCTTGTCTGCTTTATTTGCTGTGAGTGACATGTTAGCGGCTGATTATGTGGTCCAGGGAGCCAGTTGAGTGAGATATTCACCTCCTCACATTGCAAATCTTGTCTGCTTTATTTGCTATGAGTGGCATGTCATCGGCTGATTATGTGGTCCAGGGAGCCAGTTGAGTGAGATATTCACCTCCTCACATTGCAAATCTTGTCTGCTTTATTTGCTATGAGTGTCATGTCATCGGCTGATTATGTTGTCCAGGGAGCCAGTTGAGTGAGATATTCACCTCCTCACATTGCAAATCTTGTCTGCTTTATTTGCTATGAGTGGCATGTCATCGGCTGATTATGTGGTCCAGGGAGCCAGTTGAGTGAGATATTCACCTCCTCACATTGCAAATCTTGTCTGCTTTATTTGCTATGAGTGTCATGTCATCGGCTGATTATGTTGTCCAGGGAGCCAGTTGAGTGAGATATTCACCTCCTCACATTGCAAATCTTGTCTGCTTTATTTGCTGTGAGTGGCATGTCATCGGCTGATTCTGTGGTCCAGGGTGCCAGTTGAGTGGGATATTCACCTCCTCACATTCCAAATCTTGTCTACTTTATTTGCTATGAGTGTCATGTCAGTGGCTGATTATGTGGTCCAGGGAGCCAGTTGAGTGAGATATTCACCTCCTCACATTGCAAATCTTGTCTGCTTTATTTGCTATGAGTGTCATGTCATCGGCTGATTATGTGGTCCAGGGAGCCAGTTGAGTGAGATATTCACCTCCTCACATTGCAAATCTTGTCTGCTTTATTTGCTATGAGTGACATGTCAGCAGCTGATTCTGTGGTCCAGGGAGCCAGTTGAGTGGGATATTCACCTCCTCACATTGCAAATCTTGTCTGCTTTATTTGCTATGAGTGGCATGTCAGTGACTGATTCTGTGGTCCAGGGAGCCAGTTGAGTGGGATACTCACCTCCTCACATTGCAAATCTTGTCTGCTTTATTTGCTATGAGTGACATATCAGCAGCTGATTCTGTGGTCCAGGGAGCCAGTTGAGTGGGATATTCACCTCCTCACATTGCAATCTTGTCTGCTTTATTTGCTATGAGTGGCATGTCAGCAGCTGATTCTGTGGTCCAGGGAGCCAGTTGAGTGAGATATTCACGTCTCACATTGCAAATCTGTCTGCTTTATTGCTATGAGTGGCATGTCATCGGCTGATTATGTTGTGCAGGGAGCCAGTTGAGTGAGATATTCACCTCCTCACATTGCAAATCTTGTCTGCTTTATCTGCTGTGAGTGACATGTCATCGGCTGATTATGTGGTCCAGGGAGCCAGTTGAGTGAGATATTCACCTCCTCACATTGCAAATCTTGTCTACTTTATCTGCTGTGAGTGACATGTCAGTGGCTGATTATGTGGTCCAGGAGCCAGTTGAGTGAGATACTCACCTCCTCACATTGCAAATCTTGTCTGCTTTATTTGCTATGAGTAACATGTCAGTGGCTGATTATGTGGTCCAGGGAGCCAGTTGGGTGGGATATGCACCTCCTCACATTGCAAATCTTGTCTGCTTTATTTGCTATGAGTAACATGTCAGTGGCTGATTCTGTGGTCCAGGGAGCCAGTTGAGTGGGATATGCACCTCCTCACATTGCAAATCTTGTCTACTTTATCTGCTGTGAGAGACATGTCATCGGCTGATTATGTGGTCCAGGGAGCCAGTTGAGTGGGATATTCACCTCCTCACATTCCAAATCTTGTCTACTTTATTTGCTATGAGTGGCATGTCATCGGCTGATTATGTGGTCCAGAGAGCCAGTTGAGTGGGATATTCACCTCCTCACATTCCAAATCTTGTCTACTTTATTTGCTATGAGTGGCATGTCAACGGCTGATTCTGTGGTCCAGGGAGCCAGTTGAGTGAGATACTCACCTCCTCACATTGCAAATCTTGTCTGCTTTATTTGCTATGAGTGTCATGTCATCGGCTGATTCTGTGGTCCAGGGAGCCAGTTGAGTGAGATATTCACCTCCTCACATTGCAAATCTTGTCTACTTTATTTGCTGTGAGTGACATGTCAGTGGCTGATTATGTTGTGCAGGGAGCCAGTTGAGTGAGATATTCACCTCCTCACATTGCAAGTCTTGTCTGCTTTATCTGCTGTGAGTGACATGTCATCGGCTGATTATGTGGTCCAGGGAGCCAGTTGAGTGAGATATTCACCTCCTCACATTGCAAATCTTGTCTACTTTATCTGCTGTGAGTGACATGTCAGTGGCTGATTATGTGGTACAGGGAGCCAGTTGAGTGAGATACTCACCTCCTCACATTGCAAATCTTGTCTGCTTTATTTGCTATGAGTAACATGTCAGTGGCTGATTATGTGGTCCAAGGAGCCAGTTGGGTGGGATATGCACCTCCTCACATTGCAAATCTTGTCTGCTTTATTTGCTATGAGTAACATGTCAGTGGCTGATTCTGTGGTCCAGGGAGCCAGTAGAGTGGGATATGCACCTCCTCACATTGCAAATCTTGTCTACTTTATCTGCTGTGAGTGACATGTCATCGGCTGATTATGTGGTCCAGGGAGCCAGTTGAGTGGGATATTCACCTCCTCACATTCCAAATCTTGTCTACTTTATTTGCTATGAGTGGCATGTCATCGGCTGATTATGTGGTCCAGAGAGCCAGTTGAGTGGGATATTCACCTCCTCGCATTCCAAATCTTGTCTACTTTATTTGCTATGAGTGGCATGTCAACGGCTGATTCTGTGGTCCAGGGAGCCAGTTGAGTGAGATACTCACCTCTCACATGCAAATCTGTCTGCTTTATTTGCTATGAGTGGCATGTCAGCGGCTGATTCCGTGGTCCAGGGAGCCTGTTGAGTGAGATATTCACCTCCTCACATTGCAAATCTTGTCTGCTTTATTTGCTATGAGTGTCATGTCATCGGCTGATTATGTGGTCCAGGGAGCCAGTTGAGTGAGATATTCACCTCCCCACATTGCAAATCTTGTCTGCTTTATTTGCTATGAGTGTCATGTCATCGGCTGATTATGTGGTCCAGGGAGCCAGTTGAGTGAGATATTCACCTCCTCACATTCCAAATCTTGTCTGCTTTATTTGCTATGAGTGACATGTCATCGGCTGATTCTGTGGTCCAGGGAGCCAGTTGAGTGGGATATGCACCTCCTCACATTCCAAATCTTGTCTGCTTTATTTGCTGTGAGTGGCATGTCAGTGGCTGATTCTGTGGTCCAGGAAGCCAGTTGAGTGGGTTATTCACCTCCTCACATTGCAAATCTTGTCTGCTTTATTTGCTATGAGTGGCATGTCATCGGCTGATTCTGTGGTCCAGGGAGCCAGTTGAGTGAGATATTCACCTCCTCACATTGCAAATCTTGTCTGCTTTATTTGCTATGAGTGTCATGTCATCGGCAGATTATGTGGTCCAGGGAGCCAGTTGAGTGGGATATTCACCTCCCCACATTGCAAATCTTGTCTGCTTTATTTTCTATGAGTGGTATGTCATCGGCTGATTATGTGGTCCAGGGAGCCAGTTGAGTGAGATATTCACCTCCTCACATTGCAAATCTTGTCTGCTTTATTTGCTATGAGTGTCATGTCATCGGCTGATTATGTGGTCCAGGGAGCCAGTTGAGTGGGATATTCACCTCCCCACATTGCAAATCTTGTCTGCTTTATTTGCTATGAGTGTCATGTCATCGGCTGATTATGTGGTCCAGGGAGCCAGTTGAGTGGGATATTCACCTCCCCACATTGCAAATCTTGTCTGCTTTATTTGCTATGAGTGACATGTCATCGGCTGATTATGTGGTCCAGGGAGCCAGTTGAGTGGGATATTCACCTCCCCACATTGCAAATCTTGTCTACTTTATTTGCTATGAGTGGCATGTCATCGGCTGATTATGTGGTCCAGGGAGCCAGTTGAGTGGGGTATTCACCTCCTCACATTCCAAATCTTCTCTACTTTATTTGCTGTGAATGGCATGTCAGCGGCTGATTATGTGGTCCAGGGAGCCAGTTGAGTGGGATATTCACCTCCCCACATTGCAAATCTTGTCTACTTTATTTGCTATGAGTGGCATGTCATCGGCTGATTATGTGGTCCAGGGAGCCAGTTGAGTGGGGTATTCACCTACTCACATTCCAAATCTTCTCTACTTTATTTGCTGTGAATGGCATGTCAGCGGCTGATTATGTGGTCCAGGGAGCCAGTTGAGTGGGATATTCACCTCCCCACATTGCGAATCTTGTCTGCTTTATTTGGTATGAGTGTCATGTCATCGGCTGATTCTGTGGTCCAGGGAGCCAGTTGAGTGAGATATTCACCTCCCCACATTGCAAATCTTGTCTGCTTTATTTGCTATGAGTGTCATGTCATCGGCTGATTATGTGGTCCAGGGAGCCAGTTGAGTGAGATATTCACCTCCTCACATTGCAAATCTTGTCTGCTTTATTTGCTATGAGTGGTATGTCATCGGCTGATTATGTGGTCCAGGGAGCCAGTTGAGTGGGATATTCACCTCCCCACATTGCAAATCTTGTCTACTTTATTTGCTATGAGTGGCATGTCATCGGCTGATTATGTGGTCCAGGGAGCCAGTTGGGTGGGATATTCACCTCCTTACATTCCAAATCTTGTCTACTTTATTTGCTATGAGTGGCATGTCATCGGCTAATTCTGTGGTCCAGGGAGCCAGTTGAGTGGGATATTCACCTCCCCACATTCCAAATCTTGTCTACTTTATTTGCTATGAGTGGCATGTCATCGGCTGATTCTGTGGTCCAGGGAGCCATTTGAGTGGGATATTCACCTCCCCACATTCCAAATCTTCTCTACTTTATTTGCTGTGAATGGCATGTCATCGGCTGATTCTGTGGTCCAGGAAGCCAGTTGAGTGGGATATGCACCTCCTCACATTGCAAATTTTGTCTGCTTTATAAACTGTGAGTGACATGTCAGCGGCTGATTCTGTGGTCCGGGGAGCCAGTTGAGTGAGATATTCACCTCCTCACATTCCAAATCTTGTCTACTTTATTTGCTATGAGTGGCATGTCATCGGCTGATTATGTGGTCCAGGGAGCCAGTTGGGTGGGATATTCACCTCCTGACATTCCAAATCTTGTCTGCTTTATTTGCAGTGAGTGGCATGTCAGTGGCTGATTCTGTGGTCCAGGAAGCCAGTTGAGTGGGATATTCACCTCCTCACATTGCAAATCTTGTCTGCTTTATTTGCTATGAGTGGCATGTCATCGGCTAATTCTGTGGTCCAGGGAGCCAGTTGAGTGGGATATTCACCTCCTCACATTCCACATCTTGTCTACTTTATCTGCTGTGAGTGACATGTCAGTGGCTGATTCTGTGGTCCAGGGAGCCAGTTGAGTGGGATATGCACCTCCTCACATTGCAAATTTTGTCTGCTTTATAAACTGTGAGTGACATATCAGCGGCTGATTCTGTGGTCCGGGGAGCCAGTTGAGTGAGATATTTACCTCCTCACATTGCAAATCTTGTCTGCTTTATTTGCTATGAGTGGCATGTCAGTGGCTGATTATGTGGTCCAGGGAGCCAGTTGAGTGGGATATTCACCTCCCCACATTGCAAATCTTGTCTGCTTTATTTTCTATGAGTGGTATGTCATCGGCTGATTATGTGGTCCAGGGAGCCAGTTGAGTGAGATATTCACCTCCTCACATTGCAAATCTTGTCTGCTTTATTTGCTATGAGTGTCATGTCATCGGCTGATTATGTGGTCCAGGGAGCCAGTTGAGTGGGATATTCACATCCTCACATTGCAAATTTTGTCCGCTTTATTTGCTATGAGTGTCATGTCATCGGCTGATTATGTGGTCTAGGGAGCCAGTTGAGTGTGATATTCACCTCCTCACATTCCAAATCTTGTCTGCTTTATTTGCTATGAGTGGCATGTCATCGGCTGATTATGTGGTCCAGGGAGCCAGTTGAGTGGGATATGCACCTCCTCACATTGCAAATTTTGTCTGCTTTATAAACTGTGGGTGACATGTCAGCGGCTGATTCTGTGGTCCGGGGAGCCAGTTGAGTGGGATATTCACCTCCTCACATTGCAAATCTTGTCTGCTTTATTTGCTATGAGTGGCATGTCATCGGCTGATTATGTGGTCCAGGGAGCCACTTGAGTGTGATATCCACCTCCTCACATTGCAAATCTTGTCTGCTTTATTTGCTATGAGTGACATGTCAGCGGCTGATTCTGTGGTCCAGGGAGCCAGTTGAGTGGGATATTCACCTCCCCACATTGCAAATCTTGTCTGCTTTATTTGTTATGAGTGGCATGTCATCGGCTGATTATGTGGTCCAGGGAGCCAGTTGAGAGAGATATTCACCTCCTCACATTGCAAATCTTGTCTGCTTTATTTGCTATGAGTGGCATGTCAGTGGCTGATTATGTGGTCCAGGGAGCCAGTTGAGTGAGATATTCACCTCCTCACATTGCAAATCTTGTCTGCTTTATTTGCTATGAGTGGCATGTCATCGGCTGATTATGTGGTCCAGGGAGCCAGTTGAGTGGGATATTCACCTCCTCACATTGCAAATTTTGTCTGCTTTATAAACTGTGAGTGACATGTCAGCGGCTGATTCTGTGGTCCGGGGAGCCAGTTGAGTGGGATATTCACCTCCTCACATTGCAAATCTTGTCTGCTTTATTTGCTATGAGTGGCATGTCAGTGGCTGATTATGTGGTCGAGGGAGACAGTTGAGTGGGATATTCACCTCCCCACATTGCAAATCTTGTCTGCTTTATTTTCTATGAGTGGTATGTCATCGGCTGATTATGTGGTCCAGGGAGCCAGTTGAGTGAGATATTCACCTCCTCACATTGCAAATCTTGTCTACTTTATTTGCTATGAGTGACATGTCAGCGGCTGATTATGTGGTCCAGGGAGCCAGTTGAGTGGGATATTCACCTCCCCACATTGCAAATCTTGTCTGCTTTATTTTCTATGAGTGGTATGTCATCGGCTGATTATGTGGTCCAGGGAGCCAGTTGAGTGGGATATTCACCTCCCCACATTGCAAATCTTGTCCGCTTTATTTGCTATGAGTGTCATGTCATCGGCTGATTATGTGGTCTAGGGAGCCAGTTGAGTGTGATATTCACCTCCTCACATTCCAAATCTTGTCTGCTTTATTTGCTATGAGTGGCATGTCATCGGCTGATTATGTGGTCCAGGGAGCCAGTTGAGTGGGATATGCACCTCCTCACATTGCAAATTTTGTCTGCTTTATAAACTGTGGGTGACATGTCAGCGGCTGATTCTGTGGTCCGGGGAGCCAGTTGAGTGGGATATTCACCTCCTCACATTGCAAATCTTGTCTGCTTTATTTGCTATGAGTGGCATGTCAGTGGCTGATTATGTGGTCCAGGGAGAGAGTTCAGTGGGATATTCACCTCCCCACATTGCAAATCTTGTCTGCTTTATTTTCTATGAGTGGTATGTCATCGGCTGATTATGTGGTCCAGGGAGCCAGTTGAGTGAGATATTCACCTCCTCACATTCCAAATCTTGTCTGCTTTATTTGCTATGAGTGGCATGTCAGTGGCTGATTATGTGGTCCAGGGAGCCAGTTGAGTGGGATATTCACCTCCCCACATTGCAAATCTTGTCTGCTTTATTTTCTATGAGTGGTATGTCATCGGCTGATTATGTGGTCCAGGGAGCCAGTTGAGTGGGATATTCACCTCCCCACATTCCAAATCTTGTCTGCTTTATTTGCTATGAGTGGCATGTCATCGGCTGATTATGTGGTCCAGGGAGCCAGTTGAGTGGGATATTCACCTCCTCACATTGCAAATCTTGTCTGCTTTATTTGCTATGAGTGTCATGTCATCTGCTGATTATGTGGTCCAGGGAGCCAGTTGAGTGAGATATTCACCTCCTCATATTCCAAATCTTGTCTGCTTTATTTGCTATGAGTGGCATGTCAGTGGCTGATTATGTGGTCCAGGGAGCCAGTTGAGTGGATATTCACCTCCTCACATTCCAAATCTTGTCTGCTTTATTTGCTATGAGTGGCATGTCATCGACTGATTATGTGGTCCAGGGATCCAGTTGAGTGAGATATTCACCTCCTCACATTGCAAATCTTGTCTGCTTTATCTGCTGTGAGTGACATGTCATCGGCTGATTATGTGGTCCAGGGAGCCAGTTGAGTGAGATATTCACCTCCTCACATTGCAAATCTTGTCTACTTTATCTGCTGTGAGTGACATGTCAGTGGCTGATTATGTGGTCCAGGGAGCCAGTTGAGTGAGATACTCACCTCCTCACATTGCAAATCTTGTCTGCTATATTTGCTATGAGTAACATGTCAGTGGCTGATTATGTGGTCCAGGGAGCCAGTTGGGTGGGATATGCACCTCCTCACATTGCAAATCTTGTCTGCTTTATTTGCTATGAGTAACATGTCAGTGGCTGATTCTGTGGTCCAGGGAGCCAGTTGAGTGGGATATGCACCTCCTCACATTGCAAATCTTGTCTACTTTATCTGCTGTGAGTGACATGTCATCGGCTGATTATGTGGTCCAGGGAGCCAGTTGAGTGGGATATTCACCTCCTCACATTCCAAATCTTGTCTACTTTATTTGCTATGAGTGGCATGTCATCGGCTGATTATGTGGTCCAGAGAGCCAGTTGAGTGGGATATTCACCTCCTCACATTCCAAATCTTGTCTACTTTATTTGCTATGAGTGGCATGTCAACGGCTGATTCTGTGGTCCAGGGAGCCAGTTGAGAGAGATACTCACCTCCTCACATTGCAAATCTTGTCTGCTTTATTTGCTATGAGTGTCATGTCATCGGCTGATTCTGTGGTCTAGGGAGCCAGTTGAGTGAGATATTCACCTCCTCACATTGCAAATCTTGTCTACTTTATTTGCTGTGAGTGACATGTCAGTGGCTGATTCTGTGGTCCAGGGAGCCAGTTGAGTGAGATATTCACCTCCCCACATTGCAAATCTTGTCTGCTTTATTTGTTATGAGTGGCATGTCAGCTGCTGATTCTGTGGTCCAGGGAGCCAGTTGGGTGGGATATTCACCTCCTCACATTGCAAATCTTGTCTACTTTATTTGCTGTGAGTGACATGTCAGCGGCTGATTCTGTGGTCCGGGGAGCCAGTTGAGTGAGATATTCACCTCCTCACATTGCAAATCTTGTTTGTTTTATTTGCTGTGAGTGGCATGTCATCGGCTGATTATGTGGTCCAGGGAGCCAGTTGAGTTGGATATTCACCTCCTCACATTGCAAATCTTGTCTGTTTTATTTGCTGTGAGTGGCATGTCATCGGCTGATTATGTGGTCCAGGGAGCCAGTTGGGTGGGATATTCACCTCCCCACATTGCAAATCTTGTCTGCTTTATTTGCTATGAGTGGCATGTCATCGGCTGATTATGTTGTGCAGGGAGCCAGTTGAGTGGGATATTCACCTCCTCACATTCCAAATCTTGTCTGCTTTATTTGCTATGAGTGACATGTCAGCGGCTGATTCTGTGGTCCAGGAAGCCAGTTGAGTGGGATATTCACCTCCTCACATTGCAAATCTTGTCTGCTTTATTTTCTATGAGTGGTATGTCATCGGCTGATTATGTGGTCCAGGGAGCCAGTTGAGTGAGATATTCACCTCCCCACATTGCAAATCTTGTCTGCTTTATTTGCTATGAGTGTCATGTCATCGGCTGATTATGTGGTCCAGTGAGCCAGTTGAGTGGGATATTCACCTCCTCACATTGCAAATCTTGTCTGCTTTATTTGCTATGAGTGGCATGTCAGTGGCTGATTATGTGGCCCAGGGAGCCAGTTGGGTGGGATATTCACCTCCTTACATTGCAAATCTTGTCTGCTTTATTGCTGTGAGTGACATGTCATCGGCTGATTATGTTGTGCAGGGAGCCAGTTGAGTGAGATATTCACCTCCTCACATTGCAAATCTTGTCTGCTTTATTTGCTGTGAGTGGCATGTCATCGGCTGATTATGTTGTGCAGGGAGCCAGTTGAGTGGGGTATTCACCTCCTCACTTTGCAAATCTTGTCTGCTTTATTTGTTGTGAGTGACATGTCATCGGCTGATTCTGTGGTCCAGGGAGCCAGTTGAGTGAGATATTCACCTCCTCACATTGCAAATCTTGTCTGCTTTATTTGTTATGAGTGGCATGTCAGCTGCTGATTCTGTGGTCCAGGGAGCCAGTTGAGTGAGATATTCACCTCCTCACATTGCAAATCTTGTCTGCTTTATTTGCTATGAGTGGCATGTCATCGGCTGATTCTGTGGTCCAGGGAGCCAGTTGAGTGGGATACACACCTCCTCACATTGCAAATCTTGTCTACTTTATTTGCTATGAGTGACATGTCATCGGCTGATTATGCAGTCCAGGGAGCCAATTGAGTGAGATATTCACCTCCTCACATTGCAAATCTTGTCTACTTTATTTGCTATGAGTGACATGTCATCGGCTGATTATGTGGTCCAGTGAGCCAGTTGAGTGAGATATTCACCTCCTCACATTGCAAATCTTGTCTACTTTATTTGCTATGAGTGGCATGTCATCGGCTAATTCTGTGGTACCAGGGAGCCAGTTGAGTGGGATATTCACCTCCTCACATTGCAAATCTTGTCTGCTTTATTTGCTATGAGTGGCATGTCAGTGGCTGATTATGTGGTCCAGGGAGCCAGTTGAGTGAGATATTCACCTCCTCACATTGCAAATCTTGTCTACTTTATTTGCTATGAGTGTCATGTCAGTGGCTGATTATGTGGTCCAGGGAGCCAGTTGAGTGGGATATTCACCTCCTCACATTGCAAATCTTGTCTGCTTTATTTGCTATGAGTGGCATGTCATCGGCTGATTATGTTGTCCAGGGAGCCAGTTGAGTGGGATATTCACCTCCTCACATTGCAAATCTTGTCTGCTTTATTTGCTATGAGTGGCATGTCATCGGCAGATTCTGTGGTCCAGGGAGCCAGTTGAGTGAGATATTCACCTCCTCACATTGCAAATCTTGTCTGCTTTATTTGCTATGAGTGGCATGTCATCGGCAGATTCTGTGGTCCAGGGAGCCAGTTGAGTGAGATATTCACCTCCTCACATTGCAAATCTTGTCTGCTTTATTTGCTATGAGTGGCATGTCAACGGCTGATTCTGTGGTCCAGGGAGCCAGTTGAGTGGGATATTCACCTCCTCACATTGCAAATCTTGTCTGCTTTATTTGCTATGAGTGTCATGTCATCGGCTGATTATGTGGTCCAGTGAGCCAGTTGAGTGAGATATTCACCTCCTCACATTGCAAATCTTGTCTACTTTATTTACTATGAGTGTCATGTCAGTGGCTGATTATGTGGTCCAGGGAGCCAGTTGAGTGGGATATTCACCTCCTCACATTGCAAATCTTGTCTGCTTTATTTGCTATGAGTGGCATGTCATCGGCTGATAATGTGGTCCAGGGAGCCAGTTGAGTGAGATATTCACCTCCTCACATTGCAAATCTTGTCTACTTTATTTGCTATGAGTGTCATGTCAGTGGCTGATTATGTGGTCCAGGGAGCCAGTTGAGTGGGATATTCACCTCCTCACATTGCAAATCTTGTCTGCTTTATTTGCTATGAGTGGCATGTCAGTGGCTGATTATGTTGTGCAGGAGCCAGTTGAGTGAGATATTCACCTCCTCACATTCCAAATCTTGTCTGCTTTATTTGCTGTGAGTGACATGTTAGCGGCTGATTATGTGGTCAGGGAGCAGTGAGTGGGATATCACTCTCACATGCAAATCTGTCTACTTTATTTGCTATGAGTGGCATGTCAGTGGCTGATTATGTGGTCCAGGGAGCCAGTTGAGTGAGATATTCACCTCTTACATTCCAAATCTTGTCTGCTTTATTTGCTATGAGTGGCATGTCATCGGCTGATTATGCGGTCCAGGGACCGAGTTGAGTGGAATATTCACCTCCTCACATTGCAAATCTTGTCTACTTTATTTGCTATGAGTGACATGTCATCGGCTGATTATGTGGTCCAGGGAGCCAGTTGAGTGAGATATTCACCTCCTTACATTCCAAATCTTGTCTGCTTTATTTGCTATGAGTGGCATGTCATCGGCTGATTATGTTGTCCAGGGAGCCAGTTGAGTGGGATATTCACCTCCTCACATTGCAAATCTTGTCTACTTTATTTGCTATGAGTGGCATGTCATCGGCTGATTATGTGGTCCAGGGAGCCAGTTGAGTGAGATATTCACCTCCTCACATTGCAAATCTTGTCTGCTTTATTTGCTATGAGTGGCATGTCATCGGCAGATTCTGTGGTCCAGGGAGCCAGTTGAGTGAGATATTCACCTCCTCACATTGCAAATCTTGTCTGCTTTATTTGCTATGAGTGGCATGTCAACGGCTGATTCTGTGGTCCAGGGAGCCAGTTGAGTGGGATATTCACCTCCTCACATTGCAAATCTTGTCTGCTTTATTTGCTGTGAGTGACATGTCATCGGCTGATTATATGGTCCAGGGAGCCAGTTGAGTGAGATATTCACCTCCTCACATTGCAAATCTTGTCTACTTTATTTGCTTTGAGTGTCATGTCAGTGGCTGATTATGTGGTCCAGGGTG
>NW_003124663.1:0-23078 GCF_000003605.2 Saccoglossus kowalevskii
ACTCTACTGACTTATCTGTCTTCATTACTACACTAGCTCGCATAGCTGTTTCATTAGTACACTACTGAAATAGCTGTTGTCATTACTACACTATTAGCATAACTTTTGTCATTACCACACTTCTAGCATAGCTGTTGTCATTACTACACTACTGACATTGCTGTCGTCATAACTACTCTACTGACATAGTTGTCGTCATTACTACACTACTGACATAGCTGTCGTCATTACTACACTACTGACATAGCTGTTGTCATTACTACACCACTGAAATAGCTGTTGTCATTACAACACTACTGACATAGCTGTCGTCATTACTACTCTACTGACTTAGCTGTCTTCATTACTACACTACTGACATAGCTGTCGTCATTACTACACTACTGAAATAGCTGTCGTCATTACTACACTACTGACATAGCTGTCGTCATTACTACACTGCTGACATAGCTGTCGTCATTACTACACGACTGACATAGCTGTCGTCACTACTACACTGCTGACATAGCTGTCGTCACTACTACACTACTGGCATATCTGTCGTCATTACTACACTACTGACATAGCTGTCGTCATTACTACACTACTGACGTAGCTGTCGTCACTACTACACTACTGGCATATCTGTCGTCATTACTACACTACTGACATAGCTGTCGTCATTACTACACTACTGACGTAGCTGTCGTCATTACTTCACTACTGACATAGCTGTCGTCTTTACTACATTACTGACATAGCTGTCGTCATTACCACACTACTGACATAGCTGTCCTCATTACTACACTACTGGCATGGCTGTCGTCATTACTACACTACTGACATAGCTGTTGTCATTACTACACTACTGACATAGCTGTCGTCATTACTACACTACTCGTATAGCTGTTGTCATTAGTACACTACTGAAATAGCTGTTGTCATTACTACACTATTAGCATAGCTTTTGTCATTACTACACGACTAGCATATCTTTTGTAATTACTACACTACTGACATGGCTGTCGTCATTACTACACCACTGGCATAGCTGTCGTCATTACTACACCACTGACATAACTGTCGTCATTACTACACTACTGGCATAGCTGTCCTCATTACTACACTACTCGCATAGCTGTTGTCATTAGTACACTACTGAATAGGTGTTGTCATTACTACACTATTAGCATAGCTTTTGTCATTACTACACTACTAGCATAACTGTTGTCATTACTACACCACTGACATAGCTGTCGTTATTACTACACCATTGTCATAGCTGTCGTCATTACTACTCCACTGACATAGCTGTCGTCATAACTACTCTACTGACATAGCTCTCGTCATTACTACACTACTGACATAGCTGTCGTCATTACTACACTACTGACATAGCTGTTGTCATTACTACACTACTGACATAGCTGTTGTCATTACTACACCACTGACATAGCTGTTGTCATTACAACACTACTGACATAGCTGTCGTCATTACTACACTACTGACTTAGCTGTCGTCATTACTACACCACTGACATAGCTGTCGTCATTACTACACTACTGACATAGCTGTCGTCATTACTACACTACTGACATAGATGTCGTCATTACTACACTTACTGACATAGCTGTTGTCATTACTACACTACTGACATAGCTGTCGTTATTACTACACTACTGACATAGATGTTGTCATCACTACACTACTGACATAGCTGTCGTCGATACTACACTACTGACATAGCTGTCGTCATTACTACACTACTGACATAGCTGTCGTCACTACTACACTACTGACACAGCTTTCGTCATTACTACTCTACTGACGTAGCTGTCGTCGATACTACACTACTGACATAGCTGTCGTCATTACTACACTACTGACATAGCTGTCGTCATTACTATGCTACTGACATAGCTGTCGTCATTACTACGCTACTGACGTAGCTGTCGTCATTACTACACTACTGACGTAGCTGTCGTCATTACTACACTTACTGACATAGCTGTCGTCATTACTACACTACTGACATAGCTGTCGTCATTACTACAGTACTGACGTAGCTGTCGTCATTACTACACATACTGACATAGCTGTCGTCATTACTACACTACTGACATAGCTGTCGTCATTACTACACTACTGACATAGCTGTCGTCATTACTACACTACTGACATAGCTGTCGTCATTACTACACTACTGACATAGCTGTCGT
The DNA here is from genome assembly GCF_000003605.2 of Saccoglossus kowalevskii. Lineage (NCBI taxonomy): Eukaryota > Metazoa > Hemichordata > Enteropneusta > Harrimaniidae > Saccoglossus > Saccoglossus kowalevskii. The sequence continues at coordinate 2,200 of NW_003124663.1, forward strand.
CATTACTACACTACTGACATAGCTGTCGTCATCACTACACTACTGACATAGCTGTCGTCATTACTACTCTACTGACATGGCTGTCGTCATTACTACACCACTGGCATAGCTGTCGTCATTACTACACCACTGACATAACTGTCGTCATTACTACACTACTGGCATAGCTGTCGTCATTACTACACTACTCGCATAGCTGTTGTCATTAGTACACTACTGAAATAGGTGTTGTCTTTACTACACTATTAGCATAGCTTTTGTCATTACTACACTACTAGCATAGCTTTTGTCATTACTACACCACTGACATAGCTGTCGTTATTACTACACCATTGGCATAGCTGTCGTCATTACTACTCCACTGACATAGCTGTCGTCATAACTACTCTACTGACATAGCTCTCGTCATTACTACACTACTGACATAGCTGTCGTCATTACTACTCTACTGACATAGCTGTCGTCATTACTACACTACTGACATGGCTGTCGTCATTACTACACTACTGACATAGATGTCGTCATTACTACACTACTGACATAGCTGTCGTCATCACTACACTACTGACATAGCTGTCGTCATTACTACTCTACTGACATGGCTGTCGTCATTACTACACCACTGGCATAGCTGTCGTCATTACTACACTACTGACATAGCTGTCGTCATTACTACACTACTGACATAGATGTCGTCATTACTACACTACTGACATAGCTGTCGTCATCACTACACTACTGACATAGCTGTCGTCATTACTACACCACTGACATAGCTGTCGTCATTACTACCCTACTGACATAGCTGTCGTCGATACTACACTACTGACATAGCTGTCGTCGATAATACACTACTGACATAGCTGTCGTCATTACTACCCTACTGACATAGCTGTCGTCGATACTACACTACTGACATAGCTGTCGTCGATAATACACTACTGACATAGCTGTCGTCATTACTATACTTACTGACATAGCTGTTGTCATTACTACACTACTGACATAGCTGTCGTTATTACTACACTACTGGCATAGCAGTCGTCATTACTACACTACTGACATAGCTGTCGTCATTACTACACTACTGACATAGCTGTCGTCGATACTACACTACTGACATAGCTGTCGTCATTACTACACTTCTGACATAGCTGTCGTCATAACTACACTTACTGACATAGCTATCGTCATTACTACACTACTGACATAGCTGTCGTCGATACTACACTACTGACATAGCTGTCGTCATTACTACACTACTGACATAGCTGTCGTCATTACTTCACTACTGACATAGCTGTCATCACTACTACACTACTGGCATAGCTGTCGTCACTACTACACCACTGACATAGCTGTCGTCATTACTACACCACTGACAGCTGTCGTCATTACTACACTACTGACATAGCTGTCGTCGATACTATACTACTTATATAGCTGTCGTCATTACTACACTACTGACATAGATGTCGTCATTACTACACTTACTGACATAGCTGTAATCATTACTACACTGCATTCATAGCTGTCGTTATTGCTACACTACTGACATAGCTGTCGCCATTACTACACTACTGACATAGCTGTCGTCATTACTACACTTACTGACATAACTATCGCCATTACTACACTACTGTCATAGCTGTCGTCGATACTACACTACTGAGCATAGCTGTCGTCATTACTACACTACTGACATAGCTGCCGTCATTACTTCACTACTGACATAGCTGTCGTCATTACTACACTACTGACATAGCTGTCGTCACTACTACACTACTGACATAGCTGTCGTCATTACTATACTTACTGACATAGCTGTTGTCATTACTACACTACTGACCTAGCTGTCGTTATTACTACACTACTGGCATAGCTGTCGTCATTACTACACTACTGACATAGATGTCGTCATTACTACACGTACTGACATAGCTGTTGTCATTACTACACTGCAGTCATAGCTGTCGTTATTACTACACTACTGACATAGATGTTGTCATCACTACACTACACTACTGACATAGCTGTCGTCGATACTACACTACTGACATAGCTGTCGTCATTACTACACTTACTGACATAGCTGTTGTCATGACTACACTACTAGCATAGCTGTCGTCATTACTACACTACTGACATAGCTGTCGTCATTACTACACTACTGGCGAAGCTGTCGTCGATACTACACTACTGACATAGCTGTCGTCATTACTACACTACTGACATAGCTGTCGTCATTACTACACTACTGACATAGCTGTCGTCATCACTACGCTACTTACATAGCTGTCATCGATACTACACTACTGACATAGCTGTCGTCACTACTACACCACTGACATAGCTGTCGTCATTACTACACTACTGACATAGCTGTCGTTATTACTACACTACTGGCATAGCTGTCGTCATTACTACACTACTGACATAGCTGTCGTCATTACTACACTACTGACATAGCAGTCGTCGATACTACACTACTGACATAGCTGTCGTCATTACTACACTACTGACATAGCTGTCGTTATTACTACACTACTGGCATAGCTGTCGTCATTACTACACTACTGACATAGCTGTCGTCATTACTACACTACTGACATAGCTGTCGTCGATACTACACTACTGACATAGCTGTCGTCATTACTACACTACTGACATAGCTGTCGTCATTACTACACTTACTGACATAACTATCGTCATTACTACACTACTGTCATAGATGTCGTCGATACTACACTACTGACATAGCTGTCGTCATTACTACACTACTGACATAGCTGCCGTCATTACTTCACTACTGACATAGCTGTCATCATTACTACACTACTGGCATAGCTGTCGTCACTACTACACCACTGACATAGCTGTCGTCATTACTACACCACTGACATAGCTGTCGTCATTACTACACTACTGACATAGCTGTCGTCATTACTACACTACTGACATAGATGTCGTCATTACTACACTTACTGACATAGCTGTTGTCATTACTACACTACTTACATAGCTGTCGTTATTACTACACTACTGACATAGATGTTGTCATCACTACACTACTGACATAGCTGTCGTCGATACTACACTACTGACATAGCTGTCGTCATTACTACACTACTGACATAGCTGTCGTCATTACTACACTTACTGACATAGCTGTTGTCATTACTACACTACTGACATTGCTGTCGTTATTACTACACTACTGGCATAGCTGTCGTCACTACTACACCACTGACATAGCTGTCGTTATTACTACACTACTGACATAGCTGTCGTCATTACTACACTACTGACATAGCTGTCGTCATCACTACACTACTGACATAGCTGTCGTCATTACTACACTACTGACATAGCTGTCGTAATTACTACACTACTAACATAGCTGTCGTCGATACTACACTACTGACATAGCTATCGTCACTACTACACTACTGATATAGCTGTCGTCATTACTATACTTACTGACATAGCTGTTGTCATTACTACACTACTGACCTAGCTGTCGTTATTACAACACTACTGGCATAGCTGTCGTCATTACTACACTACTGACATAGATGTCGTCATTACTACACGTACTGACATAGCTGTTATCATTACTACACTGCAGTCATAGCTGTCGTTATTACTACACTACTGACATAGATGTTGTCATCACTACACTACACTACTGACATAGCTGTCGTCGATACTACACTACTGACATAGCTGTCGTCATTACTACACTTACTGACATAGCTGTTGTCATTACTACACTACTAGCATAGCTGTCGTCATTACTACACTACTGACATAGCTGTCGTCATTACTACACTACTGGCGAAGCTGTCGTCGATACTACACTACTGACATAGCTGTCGTCATTACTACACTTACTGACATAGCTGTCGTCATTACTACACTACTGACATAGCTGTCGTTATTACTACGCTACTGGCATAGCTGTCATCGATACTACACTACTGACATAGCTGTCGTCATTACTACACTACTGACATAGCTGTCGTCACTACTACACTACTGACATAGCTGACGTCATTACTACACTACTGACATAGCTGTCGTCATTTCTACACTTACTGACATAGCTATCGTCGATACTACACTACTGATATAGCTGTCGTCGATACTACTCTACTGACATAGCTGTCGTCATTACTATACTTACTGACATAGCTGGTGTCATTACTACACTACTGGCCGAGCTGTCGTCATTACTACACTACTGACATAGCTGTCGTCATTACTATACTTACTGACATAGCTGTTGTCATTACTACACTACTGGCATAGCTGTCGTCATTACTACACTACTGACATAGCTGTCGTCATTACTACACTACTGACATAGCTGTCGTCGATACTACACTACTGACATAGCGGTCGTCATAACTACACTTACTGACATAGCTATCGTCATTACTACACTACTGACATAGCTGTCGTCGATACTACACTACTGACATAGCTGTCGTCATTACAACACTACTGACATAGCTGTCGTCATTACTTCACTTCTGACATAGCTGTCATCATTACTACACTACTGGCATAGCTGTCGTCACTACTACACCACTGACATAGCTGTCGTCATTACTACACCACTGACATAGCTGTCGTCGTTACTACACTACTGACATAGCTGTCGTCGATACTACACTACTGACATAGCTGTCGTCATTACTACACTACTGACATAGATGTCGTCATTACTACACGTACTGACATAGCTGTTGTCATTACTACACTGCAGTCATAGCTGTCGTTATTACTACACTACTGACATAGATGTTGTCATCACTACACTACACTACTGACATAGCTGTCGTCGATACTACACTACTGACATAGCTGTCGTCATTACTACACTACTGACATAGCTGTCGTCATTACTACACTTACTGACATAGCTGTTGTCATTACTACACTACTAGCATAGCTGTCGTCATTACTACACTACTGACATAGCTGTCGTCATTACTACACTACTGACGAAGCTGTCGTCGATACTACACTACTGACATAGCTGTCGTCATTACTATACTTACTGACATAGCTGTTGTCATTACTACACTACTGACATAGCTGTCGTCATTACCACACTACTGACATAGCTGTCGTCATTACTTCACCACTGACATAGCTGTCATCATTACTACACTACTGGCATAGCTGTCGTCACTACTACACCACTGACATAGCTGTCGTCATTACTACACCACTGCCATAGCTGTCGTCACTACTACACTACTGACATAGCTGTCGTCATTACTACACCACTGACATAGCTGTCGTCATTACTACCCTACTGACATAGCTGTCGTCGATACTACACTACTGACATAGCTGTCGTCGATAATACACTACTGACATAGCTGTCGTCATTACTACCCTACTGACATAGCTGTCGTCGATACTACACTACTGACATAGCTGTCGTCGATAATACACTACTGACATAGCTGTCGTCATTACTATACTTACTGACATAGCTGTTGTCATTACTACACTACTGACCTAACTGTCGTTATTACTACACTACTGGCATAGCTGTCGTCATTACTACACTACTGACATAGATGTCGTCATTACTACACGTACTGACATAGCTGTTGTCATTACTACACTGCAGTCATAGCTGTCGTTATTACTACACTACTGACATAGATGTTGTCATCACTACACTACACTACTGACATAGCTGTCGTCGATACTACACTACTGACATAGCTGTCGTCATTACTACACTACTGACATAGCTGTCGTCATTACTACACTTACTGACATAGCTGTTGTCATTACTACACTACTAGCATAGCTGTCGTCATTACTACACTACTGACATAGCTGTCGTCATTACTACACTACTGGCGAAGCTGTCGTCGATACTACACTACTGACATAGCTGTCGTCATTACTACACTACTGACATAGCTGTCGTCATTACTACACTACTGACATAGCTGTCGTCATCACTACGCTACTGACATAGCTGTCATCGATACTACACTACTGACATAGCTGTCGTCATTACTACACTACTGGCATAGCTGTCGTCACTACTACACTACTGACATAGCTGTCGTCACTACTACACCACTGACATAGCTGTCGTCATTACTACACTACTGACATAGCTGTCGTCGATACTACACTACTGATATAGCTGTCGTTGATACTACACTACTGACATAGCTGTCGTCATTACTACACTTACTGACATAACTATCGCCATTACTACACTACTGTCATAGCTGTCGTCGATACTACACTACTGGCATAGCTGTCGTCATTACTACACTATTGACTTAGCTGCCGTCATTACTTCACTACTGACATAGCTGTCATCATTACTACACTACTGGCATAGCTGTCGTCACTACTACACCACTGACATAGCTGTCGTCATTACTACACCACTGACATAGCTGTCGTCATTACTACACTACTGACATAGCTGTCGTCATTACTACACTACTGACATAGCTGTCGTCGATACTACACTACTGATATAGCTGTCGTCATTACTACACTACTGACATAGCTGTCGTCATTACTACACTTACTGACATAACTATCGTCATTACTACACTACTGTCATAGCTGTCGTCGATACTACACTACTGACATAGCTGTCGTCATTACTACACTACTGACATAGCTGCCGTCATTACTTCACTACTGACATAGCTGTCATCATCACTACACTACTGGCATAGCTGTCGTCGATACTACACTACTGACATAGCTGTCGTCATTACTACACTACTGGCATAGCTGTCGTCATTACTACACTACTGACATAGCTGTCGTCATTACTACACCACTGACATAGCTGTTGTCATTACTACACTACTGACATAGCTGTCGTCGATACTACACTACTGATATAGCTGTCGTCGATACTACACTACTGACATAGCTGTCGTCATTACTACACTTATGGACATAGCTGTCGTCATTACTTACCCTACTGACATAGCTGTCCTCAGATACTACACTACTGGCATAGCTGTCGTCATTACTACACTACTGACATAGCTGTCGTCATTACTACACTACTGACATAGCTGTCGTCGATACTACACTACTGACATAGCGGTCGTCATAACTACACTTACTGACATAGCTGTCGTCATTACTACACTACTGACATAGCTGTCGTCATTACTACACCACTGACATAGCTGTCGTCATTACAACACTACTGACATAGCTGTCGTCATTACTACACTTCTGACATAGCTGTCATCATTACTACACTACTGACATAGCTGTCGTCATTACTACACCACTGACATAGCTGTCGTCATTACTACACCACTGACATAGCTGTCGTCGATAATACACTACTGACATAGCTGTCGTCGATACTACACTACTGACATAGCTGTCGTCATTACTACACTACTGACATAGATGTCGTCATTACTACACGTACTGACATAGCTGTTGTCATTACTACACTGCAGTCATAGCTGTCGTTATTACTACACTACTGACATAGATGTTGTCATCACTACACTACACTACACTACTGACATAGCTGTCGTCGATACTACACTACTGACATAGCTGTCGTCATTACTACACTACTGACATAGCTGTCGTCATTACTACATTTACTGACATAGCTGTTGTCATTACTACACTACTAGCATAGCTGTCGTCATTACTACACTACTGACATAGCTGTCGTCATTACTACACTACTGACGAAGCTGTCGTCGATACTACACTACTGACATAGCTGTCGTCATTACTATACTTAAATGACATAGCTGTTGTCATCAACTACACTACTGACATAGCTGTCGTCATTACTACACTACTGGCATAGCAGTCGTCATTACTATACCTACTGGAAATAGCTGTTGTCATTACTACACTATTAGCATAGCTTTTGTCATTACTACACTACTAGCATAGCTTTTGTAATTACTACACTACTGACATGGCTGTCGTCATTACTACACCACTGGCATAGCTGTCGTCATTACTACACCACTGACATAACTGTCGTCATTACTACACTACTGGCATAGCGGTCGTCATTACTACACTACTCGCATAGCTGTTGTCATTAGTACACTACTGAATAGGTGTTGTCATTACTACACTATTAGCATAGCTTTTGTCATTACTACACTACTAGCATAACTGTTGTCATTACTACACCACTGACATAGCTGTCGTTATTACTACACCATTGTCATAGCTGTCGTCATTACTCCTCCACTGACATAGCTGTCGTCATAACTACTCTACTGACATAGCTCTCGTCATTACTACACTACTGACATAGCTGTCGTCATTACTACACTACTGACATAGCTGTTGTCATTACTACACTACTGAAATAGCTGTTGTCATTACTACACTACTGACATAGCTGTCGTCATTACTACTCTACTGACATATCTGTCGTCATTACTACACTACTGACATGGCTGTCGTCATTACTACACTACTGACATAGCTGTCGTCATTACTACACCACTGACATAGCTGTCGTCACTACTACACTACTGACATAGCTGTCGTCATTACTACACTACTGACATAGCTGTCGTCATTACTACACTACTGACGTAGCTGTCGTCACTACTACACTACTGACATAGCTGTCGTCATTACTACACTACTGACATGGCTGTCTCACTACTACACTACTGACATAGCTGTCGTCATTACTACACAACTGGCATAGCTGTCGTCATTACTACACTACTGACATAGCTGTCGTCATTACTACACTTACTGACATAACTATCGCCATTACTACACTACTGTCATAGCTGTCGTCGATACTACACTACTGGCATAGCTGTCGTCATTACTACACTACTGACATAGATGTCGTCATTACTACACTTACTGACATAGCTGTTGTCATTACTACACTACTGACATAGCTGTCGTTATTACTACACTACTGACATAGATGTTGTCATCACTACACTACTGACATAGCTGTCGTCGATACTACACTACTGACATAGCTGTCGTCATTACTACGCTACAGACATAGCTGTCGTCATTACTACACTTACTGACATAGCTGTTGTCATTACTACACTACTGACATTGCTGTCGTTATTACTACACTACTGGCATAGCTGTCGTCACTACTACTCCACTGACATAGCTGTCGTTATTACTACACTACTGACATAGCTGTCGTCATTACTACACTACTGACATAGCTGTCGTCATCACTACACTACTGACATAGCTGTCGTCATTACTACACTACTGACATAGCTGTCGTCATTACTACACTACTGACATAGCTGTCGTCGATACTACACTACTGACATAGCTGTCGTCATTACTACACTACTGACATAGCGGTCGTCATAACTACACTTACTGACATAGCTGTCGTCATTACTACGCTACTGACATAGCTGTCGTCGATACTACACTACTGACATAGCTGTCGTCATTACTACACTACTGACCATAGCTGTCGTCACTACTACACTACTGACACAGCGGTCGTCATTTCTACATCACTGACATAGCTGTCGTCATTACTACACTACTGACATAGCTGTCGTCGATACTACACTACTGATATAGCTGTCGTCGATACTACACTACTGACATAGCTGTCGTCATTACTATACTTACTGACATAGCTGTTGTCATTACTACACTACTGACATAGCTGTCATCATTACTACACTACTGTCATAGCTGGTGTCGATACTACACTACTGGCATAGCTGTCGTCATTACTACACTACTGACATAGCTGCCGTCATTACTTCACTACTGACATAGCTGTCATCATTACTACACTACTGGCATAGCTGTCGTCACTACTACACCACTGACATAGCTGTCGTCATTACTACACCACTGACATAGCTGTCGTCATTACTACACTACTGACATAGCTGTCGTCATTACTACACTACTGACATAGATGTCGTCATTACTACACTTACTGACATAGCTGTTGTCATTACTACACTACTGACATAGCTGTCGTTATTACTACACTACTGACATAGATGTTGTCATCACTACACTACTGACATAGCTGTCGTCGATACTACACTACTGACATAGCTGTCGTCATTACTACACTACTGACATAGCTGTCGTCATTACTACACTTACTGACATAGCTGTTGTCATTACTACACTACTGACATTGCTGTCGTTATTACTACACTACTGGCATAGCTGTCGTCACTACTACACCACTGACATAGCTGTCGTTATTACTACACTACTGACATAGCTGTCGTCATTACTACACTACTGACATAGCTGTCGTCATCACTACACTACTGACATAGCTGTCGTCATTACTACACTACTGACATAGCTGTCGTAATTACTACACTACTAACATAGCTGTCGTCGATACTACACTACTGACATAGCTGTCGTCACTACTACACTACTGACATAGCTGTCGTCATTACTATACTTACTGACATAGCTGTTGTCATTACTACACTACTGACCTAGCTGTCGTTATTACTACACTACTGGCATAGCTGTCGTCATTACTACACTACTGACATAGATGTCGTCATTACTACACGTACTGACATAGCTGTTGTCATTACTACACTGCAGTCATAGCTGTCGTTATTACTACAATACTGACATAGATGTTGTCATCACTACACTACACTACTGACATAGCTGTCGTCGATACTACACTACTGACATAGCTGTCGTCATTACTACACTTACTGACATAGCTGTTGTCATTACTACACTACTAGCATAGCTGTCGTCATTACTACACTACTGACATAGCTGTCGTCATTACTACACTACTGGCGAAGCTGTCGTCGATACTACACTACTGACATAGCTGTCGTCATTACTACACTACTGACATATTCTGTCGTTATTACTACACTACTGGCATAGCTGTCGTCATTACTACACTACTGACATAGCTGTCGTCATTACTACACTACTGACATAGCTGTCGTCGATACTACACTACTGACATAGCTGTCGTCATTACTACACTACTGACATAGCTGTCGTCATCACTACGCTACTGACATAGCTGTCGTCGATACTACACTACTGACATAGCTGTCGTCATTACTACATTACTGGCATAGCTGTCGTCACTACTACACTACTGACATAGCTGTCGTCACTACTACACCACTGACATAGCTGTCATCATTACTACACTACTGGCATAGCTGTCGTCACTACTACACCACTGACATAGCTGTCGTCATTACTACACCACTGACATAGCTGTCGTCGTTACTACACTACTGACATAGCTGTCGTCGATACTACACTACTGACATAGCTGTCGTCATTACTACACTACTGACATAGATGTCGTCATTACTACACGTACTGACATAGCTGTTGTCATTACTACACTGCAGTCATAGCTGTCGTTATTACTACACTACTGACATAGATGTTGTCATCACTACACTACACTACTGACATAGCTGTCGTCGATACTACACTACTGACATAACTGTCGTCATTACTACACTACTGACATAGCTGTCGTCATTACTACACTTACTGACATAGCTGTTGTCATTACTACACTACTAGCATAGCTGTCGTCATTACTACACTACTGACATAGCTGTCGTCATTACTACACTACTGACGAAGCTGTCGTCGATACTACACTACTGACATAGCTGTCGTCATTACTACACTACTGACATAGCTGTCGTCATTACTACACTACTGACATAGCTGTCGTCATCACTACGCTACTGACATAGCTGTCGTCATACTACACTACTGACATAGCTGTCGTCTTACTACATTACTGGCATATCTGTCTTCACTACTACACTACTGACATAGCTGTCGTCACTACTACACCACTGACATAGCTGTCGTCATTACTACACTACTGACATAGCTGTCGTCGATACTACACTACTGATATAGCTGTCGTTGATACTACACTACTGACATAGCTGTCGTCATTACTACACTTACTGACATAACTATCGCCATTACTACACTACTGTCATAGCTGTCGTCGATACTACACTACTGGCATAGCTGTCGTCATTACTACACTATTGACTTAGCTGCCGTCATTACTTCACTACTGACATAGCTGTCATCATTACTACACTACTGGCATAGCTGTCGTCACTACTACACCACTGACATAGCTGTCGTCATTACTACACCACTGACATAGCTGTCGTCATTACTACACTACTGACATAGCTGTCGTCATTACTACACTACTGACATAGATGTCGTCATTACTACACTTACTGACATAGCTGTTGTCATTACTACACTACTGACATAGCTGTCGTTATTACTACACTTACTGACATAGCTGTTGTCATTACTACACTACTGACATTGCTGTCGTTATTACTACACTACTGGCATAGCTGTCGTCACTACTACTCCACTGACATAGCTGTCGTTATTACTACTCTACTGACATAGCTGTCGTCATTACTACACTACTGACATAGCTGTCGTCATCACTACACTACTGACATAGCTGTCGTCATTACTACACTACTGACATAGCTGTCGTCATTACTACACTACTGACATAGCTGTCGTCGATACTACACTACTGACATAGCTGTCGTCATTACTACACTACTGACATAGCGGTCGTCATAACTGCACTTACTGACATAGCTATCGTCATTACTACACTACTGACATAGCTGTCGTCGATACTACACTACTGACATAGCTGTCGTCATTACAACACTACTGACATAGCTGTCGTCATTACTTCACTTCTGACATAGCTGTCATCATTACTACACTACTGGCATAGCTGTCGTCACTACTACACCACTGACATAGCTGTCGTCATTACTACACCACTGACATAGCTGTCGTCGTTACTACACTACTGACATAGCTGTCGTCGATACTACACTACTGACATAGCTGTCGTCATTACTACACTACTGACATAGATGTCGTCATTACTACACGTACTGACAGAGCTGTTGTCATTACTACACTGCAGTCATAGCTGTCGTTATTACTACACTACTGACATAGATGTTGTCATCACTACACTACACTACTGACATAGCTGTCGTCGATACTACACTACTGACATAGCTGTCGTCATTACTACACTACTGACATAGCTGTCGTCATTACTACACTTACTGACATAGCTGTTGTCATTACTACACTACTAGCATAGCTGTCGTCATTACTACACTACTGACATAGCTGTCGTCATTACTACACTACTGACGAAGCTGTCATCGATACTACACTACTGACATAGCTGTCGTCATTACTACACTACTGACATAGCTGTCGTCATTACTACACTACTGACATAGCTGTCGTCATCACTACGCTACTGACATAGCTGTCGTCGATACTACACTACTGACATAGCTGTCGTCATTACTACATTACTGGCATAGCTGTCGTCACTACTACACTACTGACATAGCTGTCGTCACTACTACACCACTGACATAGCTGTTGTCATTACTACACTACTGACATAGCTGTTGTCGATACTACACTACTGATATAGCTGTCGTCGATACTACACTACTGACATAGCTGTCGTCATTACTATACTTACTGACATTGCTGTTGTCATTACTACACTACTGACATAGCTGTCGTTATTACTACACTACTGGCATAGCTGTCGTCATTACTACACTACTGACATAGCTGTCGTCATTACTACACTACTGACATAGCTGTCGTCGATACTACACTACTGACATAGCTGTCGTCATTACTACACTACTGACATAGCTGTCGTCATTACTACACTTACTGACATAACTATCGTCATTACTACACTTACTGACATAGCTATCGTCATTACTACACCACTGACATAGCTGTCGTCATTACTACACTACTGACATAGCTGTCGTCATTACTACACTACTGACATAGCTGTCGTCATTACTACACTACTGACATAGATGTCGTCATTACTACACTTACTGACATAGCTGTTGTCATTACTACACTACTGACATAGCTGTCGTTATTACTACACTACTGACATAGCTGTTGTCATCACTACACTACTGACATAGCTGTCGTCGATACTACACTACTGACATAGCTGTCGTCATTACTACACGTACTGACATAGCTGTTGTCATTACTACACTGCAGTCATAGCTGTCGTTATTACTACACTACTGACATAGATGTTGTCATCACTACACTACACTACTGACATAGCTGTCGTCGATACTACACTACTGACATAGCTGTCGTCATTACTACACTACTGACATAGCTGTCGTCATTACTACACTTACTGACATAGCTGTTGTCATTACTACACTACTAGCATAGCTGTCGTCATTACTACACTACTGACATAGCTGTTGTCATTACTACACTACTGACATAGCTGTCGTTATTACTACACTACTGACATAGCTGTCGTCGATACTACACTACTGACATAGCTGTCGTCATTACTACACTACTGACATAGCTGTCGTCATTACTACACTTACTGTCATAGCTATCGTCATTACTACACTACTGACATAGCTGTCGTCGATACTACACTACTGACATAGCTGTCGTCATTACTACACTACTGACATAGCTGCCGTCATTACTTCGCTACTGACATAGCTGTCATCATTACTACACTACTGGCATAGCTGTCGTCACTACTACACCACTGACAAAGCTGTCGTCATTACTACGCTACTGACATAGCTGTCGTCATTACTACACTACTGACGTAGCTGTCGTCATTACTACACTACTGACGTAGCTGTCGTCATTACTACACTTACTGACATAGCTGTCGTCATTACTACACTACTGACATACCTGTCGTCATTACTACACTACTTACGTAGCTGTCGTCATTACTACACATACTGACATATCTGTCGTCATTACTACACTACTGACATATCTGTCGTCATTACTACACTACTGACATATCTGTCGTCATTACTACACTACTGACATATCTGTCGTCATTACTGCACTACTGACATAGCTGTCGTCATTACTACACTACTGACATAGCTGTCGTTATTACTACACTACTGGCATAGCTGTCGTCACTACTACTCCACTGACATAGCTGTCGTTATTACTACACTACTGACATAGCTGTCGTCATTACTACACTACTGACATAGCTGTCGTCATCACTACACTACTGACATAGCTGTCGTCATTACTACACTACTGACATAGCTGTCGTAATTACTACACTACTAACATAGCTGTCGTCGATACTACACTACTGACATAGCTGTCGTCACTACTAACATAGCTGTCGTCGATACTACACTACTGGCATAGCTGTCGTCACTACTACACCACTGACATACCTGTCGTCATTACTACACCACTGCCATAAGCTGTCGATCGCTACTACACTACTGACATAGCTGTCGTCATTACTACACCACTGACATAGCTGTCGTCATTACTACCCTACTGACATAGCTGTCGTCGATACTACACTACTGACATAGCTGTCGTCGATAATACACTACTGACATAGCTGTCGTCATTACTACCCTACTGACATAGCTGTCGTCGATACTACACTACTGACATAGCTGTCGTCGATAATACACTACTGACATAGCTGTCGTCATTACTATACTTACTGACATAACTGTTGTCATTACTACACTACTGACATAGCTGTCGTTATTACTACACTACTGGCATAGCAGTCGTCATTACTACACTACTGACATAGCTGTCGTCATTACTACACTACTGACGTAGCTGTCGTCGATACTACACTACTGACATAGCTGTCGTCATTACTACACTTCTGACATAGCTGTCGTCATAACTACACTTACTGACGTAGCTGTCGTCATTACTACACTACTGACGTAGCTGTCGTCATTACTACACATACTGACATAGCTGTCGTCATTACTACACTACTGACATAGCTGTCGTCATTACTACACTACTGATATAGCTGTCGTCATTACTACACTACTGACATAGCTGTCGTCATTACTGCACTACTGACATAGCTGCCGTCATTACTTCACTACTGACATAGCTGTCATCATTACTACACTACTGGCATAGCTGTCGTCACTACTACACCACTGACATAGCTGTCGTCATTACTACACCACTGACATAGCTGTCGTCATTACTACACTACTGACATAGCTGTCGTCATTACTACACTACTGACATAGATGTCGTCATTACTACACTTACTGACATAGCTGTTGTCATTACTACACTACTGACATAGCTGTCGTTATTACTACACTACTGACATAGATGTTGTCATCACTACACTACTGACATAGCTGTCGTCGATACTACACTACTGACATAGCTGTCGTCATTACTACACTACTGACATAGCTGTCGTCATTACTACACTTACTGACATAGCTGTTGTCATTACTACACTACTGACATTGCTGTCGTTATTACTACACTACTGGCATAGCTGTCGTCACTACTACTCCACTGACATAGCTGTCGTTATTACTACACTACTGACATAGCTGTCGTCATTACTACACTACTGACATAGCTGTCGTCATCACTACACTACTGACATAGCTGTCGTCATTACTACACTACTGACATAGCTGTCGTAATTACTACACTACTAACATAGCTGTCGTCGATACTACACTACTGACATAGCTGTCGTCATTACTACACTACTGACATAGCTGTCGTCATTACTACGCTACTGACATAGCTGTCGTCGATACTACACTACTGACATAGCTGTCGTCACTACTACACTACTGACATAGCTGTCGTCATTACTACACTACTGACATAGCTGTCGTCGATACTACACTACTGATATAGCTGTCGTCGATACTACACTACTGACATAGCTGTCGTCATTACTATACTTACTGACATTGCTGTTGTCATTACTACACTACTGACATAGCTGTCGTTATTACTACACTAATGGCATAGCTGTCGTCATTACTACACTACTGACATAGCTGTCGTCATTACTACACTACTGACATAGCTGTCGTCGATACTACACTACTGACATAGCTGTCGTCATTACTACACTACTGACATAGCTGTCGTCATTACTACACTTACTGACATAACTATCGCCATTACTACACTACTGTCATAGCTGTCGTCGATACTACACTACTGGCATAGCTGTCGTCATTACTACACTACTGACATAGCTGCCGTCATTACTTCACTACTGACATAGCTGTCATCATTACTACACTACTGGCATAGCTGTCGTCACTACTACACCACTGACATAGCTGCCGTCATTACTACACCACTGACATAGCTGTCGTCATTACTACACTACTGACATAGCTGTCGTCATTACTACACTACTGACATAGATGTCGTCATTACTACACTTACTGACATAGCTGTTGTCATTACTACACTACTGACATAGCTGTCGTTATTACTACACTACTGACATAGATGTTGTCATCACTACACTACTGACATAGCTGTCGTCGATACTACACTACTGACATAGCTGTCGTCATTACTACACTACTGACATAGCTGTCGTCACTACTACACTACTGACACAGCTTTCGTCATTACTACTCTACTGACGTAGCTGTCGTCGATACTACACTACTGACATAGCTGTCGTCATTACTACACTACTGACATAGCTGTCGTCATTACTACGCTACTGACATAGCTGTCGTCATTACTACGCTACTGACGTAGCTGTCGTCATTACTACACTACTGACGTAGCTGTCGTCATTACTACACTTACTGACATAGCTGTCGTCATTACTACACTACTGACATAGCTGTCGTCATTACTACACTACTGACGTAGCTGTCGTCATTACTACACATACTGACATAGCTGTCGTCATTACTACACTACTGACATAGCTGTCGTCATTACTATACTTACTGACATTGCTGTTGTCATTACTACACTACTGACATAGCTGTCGTTATTACTACACTAATGGCATAGCTGTCGTCATTACTACACTACTGACATAGCTGTCGTCATTACTACACTACTGACATAGCTGTCGTCATTACTACACTTACTGACATAACTATCGCCATTACTACACTACTGTCATAGCTGTCGTCAATACTACACTACTGGCATACCTGTTGTCATTACTACACTACTGACATACCTGCCGTCATTACTTCACTACTGACATAGCTGTCATCATTACAACACTACTGGCATAGCTGTCGTCACTACTACACCACTGACATAGCTGTTGTCATTACTACACCACTGACATAGCTGTCGTCATTACTACACTACTGACATAGCTGTCGTCATTACTACACTACTGACATAGATGTCGTCATTACTACACTTACTGACATAGCTGTTGTCATTACTACACTACTGACATAGCTGTCGTTATTACTACACTACTGACATAGATGTTGTCATCACTACACTACTGACATAGCTGTCGTCAATACTACACTACTGACATAGCTGTCGTCATTACTACACTACTGACATAGCTGTCGTCATTACTACACTTACTGACATAGCTGTTGTCATTACTGCACTACTGACATTGCTGTCGTTATTACTACACTACTGACATAGCTGTCGTCATTACTACTCCACTGACATAGCTGTCGTCATTACTACACTACTGACATAGCTGTCGTCATCACTACACTACTGACATAGCTGTCGTCATTACTACACTACTGACATAGCTGTCGTAATTACTACACTACTGATATAGAAGTCGTCATTACTACACTACTGACATAGCTGTTGTCATTACTACACTACTGACATAGCTGTCGTCATTACTACACTACTGACATAGCTGTCGTCATTACTATACCACTGGCATAGCTGTCGTTACTACTACACCACTGACATAGCTGTCGTCATTACTACACTACTGGCATATCTGTCGTCATTACTACACTACTGACATAGCTGTCGTCATTACTACACTACTGACGTAGCTGTCGTCATTACTTCACTACTGACATAGCTGTCGTCATTACTACACTACTGACATAGCTGTCGTCATTACCACACTACTGACATAGCTGTCGTCATTACTACACTACTGGCATGGCTGTCGTCATTACTACACTACTGACATAGCTGTCCTCATTACTACACTACAGACATAGCTGTCTCACTACTACACTACTGACATAGCTGTCGTCATTACTACACTACTGGCATAGCTGTCGTCATTACTACACTACTGACATAGCTGTCGTCATTACTACACTACTGACATAGCTGTCGTCATTACCACACTACGGACATAGCTGTCGTCTTTACTACACTACTGGCATGGCTGTCGTCATTACTACACTACTGACATAGCTGTTGTCATTACTACACTACTGACATAGCTGTCGTAATTACTACACTACTCGCATAGCTGTTGTCATTTGTACACTACTGAAATAGCTGTTGTCAATACTACACTATTAGCATAGCTTTTGTCATTACTACACTACTAGCATAGCTTTTGTCATTACTACACTACTGACATGGCTGTCGTCATTACTACACCACTGGCATAGCTGTCGTCATTACTACACCACTGACATAGCTGTCGTCATTACTACACTACTGGCATAACTGTCGTCATTACTACACCACTGGCATAGCTGTTGTCATTACTACACTACTGACATAGCTGTCGTCATTACTACACTACTCGCATAGCTGTTGTCATTAGTACACTACTGAAATAGCTGTTGTCATTACTACACTATTAGCATAACTTTTGTCATTACTACACTTCTAGCATAGCTGTTGTCATTACTACACCACTGACATTGCTGTCGTCATAACTACTCTACTGACATAGCTGTCGTCATTACTACACTACTGACATAGCTGTCGTCATTACTACACTACTGACATAGCTGTTGTCATTACTACACCACTGAAATAGCTGTTGTCATTACTACACCACTGACATAGCTGTCGTCATTACTACTCTACTGACTTAGCTGTCTTCATTACTACACTACTGACATAGCTGTCGTCATTACTACACTACTGACATAGCTGTCGTCATTACTACACTACTGACATAGCTGTCGTCATTACTACACTGCTGACATAGCTGTCGTCATTACTACACTACTGACATAGCTGTCGTCATTACTACACTACAGACATAGCTGTCGTCATTACTACACTACTGACATAGCTGTCGTCATTACTACACTACTGGCATAGCTGTCGTCATTACTACACTACAGACATAGCTGTCGTCATTACTACACTACTGACATAGCTGTCGTCATTACCACACTACTGGCATAGCTGTCGTCATTACTACACTACTAGCATAGCTGTTGTCATTACTACACCACTGACATAGCTGTCGTTATTACTACACCATTGGCATAGCTGTCGTCATTACTACTCCACTGACATAGCTGTCGTCATAACTACTCTACTGACATAGCTCTCGTCATTACTATACCACTGGCATAGCTGTCGTCATTACTACACCACTGACATAGCTGTCGTCACTACAACACTACTGACATAGCTGTCGTCACTACTACACTACTGGCATATCTGTCGTCATTACTACACTACTGACATAGCTGTCGTCATTACTAAACTACTGACGTAGCTGTCGTCATTACTACACTACTGACACAGCTGTCGTCATTACTACACTACTGGCATAGCTGTTGTCATTACTACACCACTGACATAGCTGTCGTCATTACTATACCACTGGCATAGCTGTCGTCACTACTACACCACTGACATAGCTGTCGTCACTACTACACTACTGGCATATCTGTCGTCATTACTACACTACTGACATAGCTGTCGTCATTACTACACTACTGACGTAGCTGTCGTCATTACTTCACTACTGACATAGCTGA
>NW_003124766.1:0-16119 GCF_000003605.2 Saccoglossus kowalevskii
ATGCTGGATGAGAGATGTGTTTCCTTTGTTGGTTCCTCGACAGAAGTGGAATGTAGACAAAAGGAATGTGCAGGTGAATGATATTGTTGTAGTAGCTGATCCAAATGCAGTACGTGGAAAATGGAATCTCGGAAGAATTACAGAAATCTATCCTGGAAGAGATGGACGGGTGCGAAATGTTAAAGTAAAAACTGCAAATGGACATTATAGTAGACCAGTAACGAAAATTGTTGTTATTTGCCCTGTTGAGGGATATAATTAGTAATGTATTTGGTTTGAGATGCGATTGTATCGCATCGTGGTGGGAGAGTGTTTTGAGCGAAACTTAACTTCTGAACATTGAGGGCGCCCTTGAGCGCCAAAGGAATCAAAACATAGATTCAAAATGGCAGCTCGCACTGATGTAGCGAACGGTGTCGCTTTGAAAGTCATAGAAATCACCAGTTTATAGAAACCTTTGCCATCTATACGATGCTGTATTGGGTGAGTTTTTTGGCATATACATTGTAGATGATTGTTGTTGTTTTTCTGATGTGGACATGCCATTTCCAATATTAGTGTGAAAATTTGAACGTTGAAAGACATGTGTTTATGATTTGCCGGACGGTTACTGAGACTGTATAATGAGTAATGATGATGTTATATTTGTTGATCAGTTGCGTTGTACATGTAATTTTCAGAGTTTTAAAGGATGATGTTTACTACAGAATACGCTTAGAAACGTTCGGTGTGATTTATTGTTGAAGCAACAAACTTTTGCATAGTTAATCCAGCAAGTTTACTAGTTTGTGATGCATAATTAGAAATGTTTATGTTGAGGTGTTGTAGTTGAGTTTCTGGTATTTAGAAAATAGTATTATATTATAGGATCAATAACCTGTCTATGCCGCTAACCTGTGACGATAGTCAACACTGCTAACCTGTGACAATAGTCAACACTGCTAACCTTTGATGACAGTCAACGCTGCTAACCTGTGACGATAGTCAACGCTGCTAACCTGTGATACTACTCAAATGCTAACCAGAGACGTCTAACCTGTAATTATATCCGGCCACAGTAGTGAGTTAAAATTTATTAGTAATTTTAATGTCATTAGTCATTTTGCTGAGACAAATTTAGACATGTGAATTGAGTTAATACAAATAATACTGAGTAAGGGAATGAGTTTGTTGTGATGTATTTTTTACTGAAAATAGTTTTTTGTTTATTGTTATTTACAGAATTGAATGGTTGATCAATAAAAGATCTCTCATACATTAAAACCGGGTGTAATTATATGCGTTCTTGTCCAGTCGGTCTCACCAGGGTATTTAATCACATGGAATACTGACAGGGACATTAATCACATGAAATACTGACAGGGCCATTAATCACATGAAATACTGACAGCGTCTTTAATCACCTGAAATACTGACAGGGTCTTTAATCACATGAAATACTGACAGGGCCATTAATCACATGAAATACTGACAGGGCCATTAATCACATGAAATACTGACAGGGTCTTTAATCACATGGAATACTGACAGGGTCTTTAATCACATAAAATACTGACAGGGTCTTTAATCACATGAAATACTGACAGGGCCATTAATCACATGAAATACTGACAGGGTCTTTAATCACATGGAATACTGACAGGGTCTTTAATCACATGAAATACTGACAGGGCCTTTAATCACATGGAATACTGACAGGGCCATTAATCACATGAAATACTGACAGGGTCTTTAATCACATGAAATACTGACAGGGCCATTAATCACATGAAATACTGACAGGGTCTTTAATCACATGAAATACTGACAGGGTCTTTAATCACATGGAATACTGACAGCGTCTTTAATCAACTGAAATACTGACAGGGTCTTTAATCACATGGAATACTGACAGGGACATTAATCACATGAAATACTGACAGGGTCTTTAATCACATGAAATACCGACAGGGTCTTTATTCACATAACATACTGACATTTAATCACATGGAATACTGACAGCGTCTTTAATCACTTGAAATACTGACAGGGCCTTTAATCACATGGAATACTGACAGAGTCTTTAATCACATGGGATACTGACAGGGCCTTTGATCACATAAAATACTGACAGGGCCTTTAATCACATGGAATACTGACATGGTATTTAATCACATGGAATACTGACAGCGTCTTTAATCACCTGAAATACAGACAGGGCCATTAATCACATGAAATACTGACAGGGTCTTTAATCACATGGAATACTGACAGGGTCTTTAATCACATGAAATACTGACAGCGTCTTTAATCACATGAAATACTGACAGGGCCATTAATCACATGAAATACTGACAGGGTCTTTAATCACATGGAATACTGACAGGGCCATTAATCGCATGAAATACTGACAGTGTCTTTAATCACATGGAATACTGACAGGGTCTTTAATCACATGAAATACTGACAGCGCCTTTAATCACATGAAATACTGACAGCGTCTTTAATCACATGGAATACTGACAGCGTCTTTAATCACATGGAATACTGACAGGGTCTTTAATCACATGAAATACTGACAGCGTCTTTAATCACCTGAAATACTGACAGGGTCTTTAATCACATGGAATACTGACAGGGACAGTAATCACATGAAATACTGACAGGGTCTTTAATCACATGAAATACCGACAGGGTCTTTATTCACATAACATACTGACATTTAATCACATGGAATACTGACAGCGTCTTTAATCACCTGAAATACTGACAGGGTCTTTAATCACATGGAATACTGACAGAGTCTTTAATCACATGGAATACTGACAGGGCCTTTGATCACATAAAATACTGACAGGGCCATTAATCACATGGAATACTGACAGCGTCTTTAATCACCCGAAATACTGACAGGGTCTTTAATCACATGGAATACTGACAGAGTCTTTAATCACATGGAATACTGTCAGGGCCTTTAATCACATGGAATACTGACAGGGCCTTTAATCACATGAAATACTGACAGGGCCATTAATCACATGAAATACTGACAGGGTCTTTAATCACATGAAATACTGACAGCGTCTTTAATCACATGAAATACTGACAGGGCCATTAATCACATGAAATACTGACAGGGTCTTTAATCACATGGAATACTGACAGGGCCATTAATCGCATGAAATACTGACAGTGTCTTTAATCACATGGAATACTGACAGGGTCTTTAATCACATGAAATACTGACAGGGCCTTTAATCACATGAAATACTGACAGCGTCTTTAATCACATGGAATACTGACAGCGTCTTTAATCACATGGAATACTGACAGGGTCTTTAATCACATGAAATACTGACAGCGTCTTTAATCACCTGAAATACTGACAGGGTCTTTAATCACATGGAATACTGACAGGGACATTAATCACATGAAATACTGACAGGGTCTTTAATCACATGAAATACCGACAGGGTCTTTATTCACATAACATACTGACATTTAATCACATGGAATACTGACAGTGTCTTTAATCACCTGAAATACTGACAGGGTCTTTAATCACATGAAATACTGACAGAGTCTTTAATCACATGGAATACTGACAGGGCCTTTAATCACATAAAATACTGACAGGGCCATTAATCACATGAAATACTGACAGCGTCTTTAATCACATGAAATACTGACAGGGTCTTTAATCACTGAAATACTGACAGGGTATTTAATCACATGGAATACTGACAGGGACATTAATCACATGAAATACTGACAGGGCCATTAATCACATGAAATACTGACAGCGTCTTTAATCACCTGAAATACTGACAGGGTCTTTAATCACATGGAATACTGACAGGGCCATTAATCACATGAAATACTGACAGCGTCTTTAATCACCTGAAATACTGACAGGGTCTTTAATCACATGAAATACTGACAGGGCCATTAATCACATGAAATACTGACGGGGCCTTTAATCACATGGAATACTGACAGGGTCTTTAATCACATGAAATACTGACAGGGTCTTTAATCACATGGAATACTGACAGGGCCATTAATCACATGGAATACTGACAGGGTCTTTAATCACATGAAATACTGACAGGGCCATTAATCACATGAAATACTGACAGGGTCTTTAATCACATGGAATACTGACAGGGTCTTTAATCACATGAAATACTGACAGCGTCTTTAATCACATGAAATACTGACAGGGCCATTAATCACATGAAATACTGACAGGGTCTTTAATCACATGGAATACTGACAGGGCCATTAATCGCATGAAATACTGACAGTGTCTTTAATCACATGGAATACTGACAGGGTCTTTAATCACATGAAATACTGACAGCGCCTTTAATCACATGAAATACTGACAGCGTCTTTAATCACATGGAATACTGACAGCGTCTTTAATCACATGGAATACTGACAGGGTCTTTAATCACATGAAATACTGACAGCGTCTTTAATCACCTGAAATACTGACAGGGTCTTTAATCACATGGAATACTGACAGGGACAGTAATCACATGAAATACTGACAGGGTCTTTAATCACATGAAATACCGACAGGGTCTTTATTCACATAACATACTGACATTTAATCACATGGAATACTGACAGCGTCTTTAATCACCTGAAATACTGACAGGGTCTTTAATCACATGGAATACTGACAGGGTCTTTAATCACATGAAATACTGACAGGGTCTTTAATCACATGGAATACTGACAGGGCCTTTAATCACATGGAATACTGACAGGGCCTTTAATCACATGGAATACTGACAGGGCCATTAATCACATGAAATACTGACAGGGTCTTTAATCACATGAAATACTGACAGGGCCTTTAATCACATGGAATACTGACAGCGTCTTTAATCACCTGAAATACTGACAGGGTCTTTAATCACATGGAATACTGACAGAGTCTTTAATCACATGGAATACTGACAGGGCCTTTAATCACATGGAATACTGACAGGGCCATTAATCACATGAAATACTGACAGGGCCATTAATCACATGAAATACTGACAGGGTCTTTAATCACATGGAATACTGACAGGGCCTTTAATCACATGGAATACTGACAGGGCCATTAATCACATGAAATACTGACAGGGCCAATAATCACATGAAATACTGACAGGGCCTTTAATCACATGAAATACTGACAGGGTCTTTAATCACATGGAATACTGACAGGGCCTTTAATCACATGGAATACTGACAGGGCCATTAATCACATGAAATACTGACAGGGCCATTAATCACATGAAATACTGACAGGGCCTTTAATCACAAGGAATACTGACAAAGTCTTTAATCACATGAAATACTGACAGGGCCTTTAATCACATGGAATACTGACAGGGTCTTTAATCACATGAAATACTGACAGGGTCTTTAATCACATGAAATACTGACAGGGTCTTTAATCACATGAAATACTGACAGGGTCTTTAATCACATGAAATACTGACATGGCCTTTAATCACATGAAATACTGACAGGGTCTTTAATCACATGGAATACTGACAGGGCCTTTAATCACATGGAATACTGACAACTCTTTAATCACATGGAATACTGACAGGGTCTTTAATCACATGAAATACTGACAGGGCCTTTAATCACATGGAATACTGACAGGGTCTTTAATCACATGAAATACTGACAGGGTCTTTAATCACATGAAATACTGACAGGGACATTAATCACATGAAATACTGACAGGGCCATTAATCACATAAAATACTGACAGGGTCTTTAATCACATGAAATACTGACAGGGTCTTTAATCACATGAAATACTGACAGGGTCTTTAATCATATGAAATACTGACAGGGACATTAATCACATGAAATACTGACAGGGTCTTTAATCACATGGAATACTGACAGGGCCATTAATCACATGAAATACTGACAAGGTCTTTAATCACATGGAATACTGACAGGGTCTTTAATCACATGAAATACTGACAGGGCCTTTAATCACATGAAATACTGACAGCGTCTTTAATCACATGGAATACTGACAGCGTCTTTAATCACATGGAATACTGACAGGGTCTTTAATCACATGAAATACTGACAGCGTCTTTAATCACCTGAAATACTGACAGGGTCTTTAATCACATGGAATACTGACAGGGACATTAATCACATGAAATACTGACAGGGTCTTTAATCACATGAAATACCGACAGGGTCTTTATTCACATAACATACTGACATTTAATCACATGGAATACTGACAGCGTCTTTAATCACCTGAAATACTGACAGGGTCTTTAATCACATGGAATACTGACAGAGTCTTTAATCACATGGAATACTGACATGGCCTTTGATCACATAAAATACTGACAGGGCCATTAATCACATGGAATACTGACAGCGTCTTTAATCACCCGAAATACTGACAGGGTCTTTAATCACATGGAATACTGACAGAGTCTTTAATCACATGGAATACTGACAGGGCCTTTAATCACATGGAATACTGACAGGGCCATTAATCACATGAAATACTGACAGGGCCATTAATCACATGAAATACTGACAGGGTCTTTAATCACATGGAATACTGACAGGGCCTTTAATCACATGGAATACTGACAGGGCCATTAATCACATGAAATACTGACAGGGTCTTTAATCACATGAAATACTGACAGGGTCTTTAATCACATGAAATACTGACAGGGCCATTACTCACATGAAATACTGACGGGGCCTTTAATCACATGGAATACTGACAGGGTCTTTAATCACATGAAATACTGACAGGGTCTTTAATCACATGGAATACTGACAGGGCCATTAATCACATGGAATACTGACAGGGTCTTTAATCACATGAAATACTGACAGGGCCATTAATCACATGAAATACTGACAGGGTCTTTAATCACATGGAATACTGACAGGGTCTTTAATCACATGAAATACTGACAGCGTCTTTAATCACATGAAATACTGACAGGGCCATTAATCACATGGAATACTGACAGGGTCTTTAATCACATGAAATACTGACAGGGCCTTTAATCACATGAAATACTGACAGCGTCTTTAATCACATGGAATACTGACAGCGTCTTTAATCACATGGAATACTGACAGGGTCTTTAATCACATGAAATACTGACAGCGTCTTTAATCACCTGAAATACTGACAGGGTCTTTAATCACATGGAATACTGACAGGGACATTAATCACATGAAATACTGACAGGGTCTTTAATCACATGAAATACCGACAGGGTCTTTATTCACATAACATACTGACATTTAATCACATGGAATACTGACAGCGTCTTTAATCACCTGAAATACTGACAGGATCTTTAATCACATGGAATACTGACAGAGTCTTTAATCACATGGAATACTGACAGGGCCTTTGATCACATAAAATACTGACAGGGCCATTAATCACATGGAATACTGACAGCGTCTTTAATCACCCGAAATACTGACAGGGTCTTTAATCACATGGAATACTGACAGAGTCTTTAATCACATGGAATACTGACAGGGCCTTTAATCACATGGAATACTGACAGGGCCATTAATCACATGAAATACTGACAGGGCCATTAATCACATGAAATACTGACAGGGTCTTTAATCACATGAAATACTGACAGCGTCTTTAATCACATGAAATACTGACAGGGCCATTAATCACATGAAATACTGACAGGGTCTTTAATCACATGGAATACTGACAGGGCCATTAATCGCATGAAATACTGACAGTGTCTTTAATCACATGGAATACTGACAGGGTCTTTAATCACATGAAATACTGACAGGGCCTTTAATCACATGAAATACTGACAGCGTCTTTAATCACATGGAATACTGACAGCGTCTTTAATCACATGGAATACTGACAGGGTCTTTAATCACATGAAATACTGACAGCGTCTTTAATCACCTGAAATACTGACAGGGTCTTTAATCACATGGAATACTGACAGGAACATTAATCACATGAAATACTGACAGGGTCTTTAATCACATGAAATACCGACAGGGTCTTTATTCACATAACATACTGACATTTAATCACATGGAATACTGACAGCGTCTTTAATCACCTGAAATACTGACAGGGTCTTTAATCACATGGAATACTGACAGAGTCTTTAATCACATGGAATACTGACAGGGCCTTTGATCACATAAAATACTGACAGGGCCATTAATCACATGGAATACTGACAGCGTCTTTAATCACCCGAAATACTGACAGGGTCTTTAATCACATGGAATACTGACAGAGTCTTTAATCACATGGAATACTGACAGGGCCTTTAATCACATGGAATACTGACAGGGCCATTAATCACATGAAATACTGACAGGGCCATTAATCACATGAAATACTGACAGGGTCTTTAATCACATGGAATACTGACAGGGCCTTTAATCACATGGAATACTGACAGGGCCATTAATCACATGAAATACTGACAGGGCCATTAATCACATGAAATACTGACAGGGCCTTTAATCACAAGGAATACTGACAAAGTCTTTAATCACATGAAATACTGACAGGGCCTTTAATCACATGGAATACTGACAGGGTCTTTAATCACATGGAATACTGACAGGGACATTAATCACATGAAATACTGACAGGGTCTTTAATCACATGAAATACCGACAGGGTCTTTATTCACATAACATACTGACATTTAATCACATGGAATACTGACAGCGTCTTTAATCACCTGAAATACTGACAGGGTCTTTAATCACATGGAATACTGACAGAGTCTTTAATCACATGGAATACTGACAGGGCCTTTGATCACATAAAATACTGACAGGGCCATTAATCACATGGAATACTGACAGCGTCTTTAATCACCCGAAATACTGACAGGGTCTTTAATCACATGGAATACTGACAGAGTCTTTAATCACATGGAATACTGACAGGGCCTTTAATCACATGGAATACTGACAGGGCCATTAATCACATGAAATACTGACAGGGCCATTAATCACATGAAATACTGACAGGGTCTTTAATCACATGGAATACTGACAGGGCCTTTAATCACATGGAATACTGACAGGGCCATTAATCACATGAAATACTGACAGGGTCTTTAATCACATGAAATACTGACAGGGCCTTTAATCACATGGAATACTGACAGCGTCTTTAATCACCTGAAATACTGACAGGGTCTTTAATCACATGGAATACTGACAGAGTCTTTAATCACATGGAATACTGACAGGGCCTTTAATCACATGGAATACTGACAGGGCCATTAATCACATGAAATACTGACAGGGCCATTAATCACATGAAATACTGACAGGGTCTTTAATCACATGGAATACTGACAGGGCCTTTAATCACATGGAATACTGACAGGGCCATTAATCACATGAAATACTGACAGGGCCAATAATCACATGAAATACTGACAGGGCCTTTAATCACATGAAATACTGACATGGTCTTGAATCACATGGAATACTGACAGCGTCTTTAATCACATGGAATACTGACAGGGCCATTAATCACATGAAATACTGTCAGGGCCATTAATCACATGAAATACTGACAGCGTCTTTAATCACCTGAAATACTGACAGGGTATTTAATCACATGGAATACTGACAGGGACATTAATCACATGAAATACTGACAGGGCCATTAATCACATGAAATACTGACAGCGTCTTTAATCACCTGAAATACTGACAGGGTCTTTAATCACATGAAATACTGACAGGGCCATTAATCACATGAAATACTGACAGGGCCATTAATCACATGAAATACTGACAGGGTCTTTAATCACATGGAATACAGACAGGGTCTTTAATCACATGAAATACTGACAGGGTCTTTAATCACATGGAATACTGACAGGGTCTTTAATCACATGAAATACTGACAGCGTCTTTAATCACATGAAATACTGACAGGGCCATTAATCACATGAAATACTGATAGGGTCTTTAATCACATGGAATACTGACAGGGCCATTAATCGCATGAAATACTGACAGCGTCTTTAATCACATGGAATACTGACAGGGTCTTTAATCACATGAAATACTGACAGGGCCTTTAATCACATGAAATACTGACAGCGTCTTTAATCACATGGAATACTGACAGCGTCTTTAATCACATGGAATACTGACAGGGTCTTTAATCACATGAAATACTGACAGCGTCTTTAATCACCTGAAATACTGACAGGGTCTTTAATCACATGGAATACTGACAGGGACATTAATCACATGAAATACTGACAGGGTCTTTAATCACATGAAATACCGACAGGGTCTTTATTCACATAACATACTGACATTTAATCACATGGAATACTGACAGCGTCTTTAATCACCTGAAATACTGACAGGGTCTTTAATCACATGGAATACTGACAGAGTCTTTAATTACATGGAATACTGACAGGGCCTTTAATCACATGGAATTCTGACAGGGCCATTAATCACATGAAATACTGACAGGGCCATTAATCACATGAAATACTGACAGGGCCTTTAATCACATGAAATACTGACAGGGTCTTTAATCACATGGAATACTGACAGGGCCTTTAATCACATGGAATACTGACAGGGCCATTAATCACATGAAATACCGACAGGGTCTTTATTCACATAACATACTGACAGGGTATTTAATCACATGGAATACTGACAGCGTCTTTAATCACCTGAAATACTGACAGGGCCTTTAATCACATGGAATACTGACAGGGCCTTTGATCACATAAAATACTGACAGGGTCTTTAATCACATGAAATACTGACAGGGTCATTAATCACATGAAATACTGACAGGGACATTAATCACATGAAATACTGACAGGGCCATTAATCATATGAAATACTGACAGGGTCTTTAATCACATGAATGATACAGACAGGGTCTTTATTCACATAACATACTGACAGGGTATTTATCACATGGAATACTGACAGCGTCTTTAATCACATGAAATACCGACAGGGTCTTTATTCACATAACATACTGACAGGGTATTTAATCACATGGAATACTGACAGCATCTTTAATCACCTGAAATACTGACAGGGCCTTTAATCACATGGAATACTGACAGAGTCTTTAATCACATGGAATACTGACAGGGCCTTTGATCACATAAAATACTGACAGGGCCATTAATCACATGGAATACTGACAGGGCCATTAATCACATGAAATACTGACAGGGCCTTTAATCACATGGAATACTGACAGGGTCTTTAATCACATGAAATACTGACAGGACCTTTAATCACATGGAATACTGACAGGGCCTTTAATCACATGGAATACTGACAGGGTCTTTAATCACATGAAATACTGACAGAGTCTTTAATCACATGGAATACTGACAGGGTCTTTAATCACATGATATACTGACAGGGCCTTTAATCACATGAAATACTGACAGGGCCATTAATCACATGAAATACTGACAGGGCCTTTAATCACAAGGAATACTGACAAAGTCTTTAATCACATGAAATACTGACAGGGCCTTTAATCACATGGAATACTGACAGGGTCTTTAATCACATGAAATACTGACAGGGCCTTTAATCACATGAAATACTGACAGCGTCTTTAATCACATGGAATACTGACAGCGTCTTTAATCACATGGAATACTGACAGGGTCTTTAATCACATGAAATACTGACAGCGTCTTTAATCACCTGAAATACTGACAGGGTCTTTAATCACATGGAATACTGACAGGGACATTAATCACATGAAATACTGACAGGGTCTTTAATCACATGAAATACCGACAGGGTCTTTATTCACATAACATACTGACATTTAATCACATGGAATACTGACAGTGTCTTTAATCACCTGAAATACTGACAGGGTCTTTAATCACATGAAATACTGACAGAGTCTTTAATCACATGGAATACTGACAGGGCCTTTGATCACATAAAATACTGACAGGGCCATTAATCACATGGAATACTGACAGCGTCTTTAATCACCCGAAATACTGACAGGGTCTTTAATCACATGGAATACTGACAGAGTCTTTAATCACATGGAATACTGACAGGGCCTTTAATCACATGGAATACTGACAGGGCCATTAATCACATGAAATACTGACAGGGCCATTAATCACATGAAATACTGACAGGGTCTTTAATCACATGGAATACTGACAGGGCCTTTAATCACATGGAATACTGACAGGGCCATTAATCACATGAAATACTGACAGGGTCGTTAATCACATGAAATACTGACAGGGCCTTTAATCACATGGAATACTGACAGCGTCTTTAATCACCTGAAATACTGACAGGGTCTTTAATCACATGGAATACTGACAGAGTCTTTAATCACATGGAATACTGACAGGGCCTTTAATCACATGGAATACTGACAGGGCCATTAATCACATGAAATACTGACAGGGCCATTAATCACATGAAATACTGACAGGGCCTTTAATCACATGGAATACTGACAGGGCCATTAATCACATGAAATACTGACAGGGCCAATAATCACATGAAATACTGACAGGGCCTTTAATCACATGAAATACTGACAGGGTCTTTAATCACATGGAATACTGACAGGGCCTTTAATCACATGGAATACTGACAGGGCCATTAATCACATGAAATACTGACAGGGCCATTAATCACATGAAATACTGACAGGGCCTTTAATCACAAGGAATACTGACAAAGTCTTTAATCACATGAAATACTGACAGGGCCTTTAATCACATGGAATACTGACAGGGTCTTTAATCACATGAAATACTGACAGGGTCTTTAATCACATGAAATACTGACAGGGTCTTTAATCACATGAAATACTGACAGGGTCTTTAATCACATGAAATACTGACAGCGTCTTTAATCACATGAAATACTGACAGCGTCTTTAATCACATGGAATACTGACAGGGTCTTTAATCACATGAAATACTGACAGCGTCTTTAATCACCTGAAATACTGACAGGGTCTTTAATCACATGGAATACTGACAGGAACATTAATCACATGAAATACTGACAGGGTCTTTAATCACATGAAATACCGACAGGGTCTTTATTCACATAACATACTGACATTTAATCACATGGAATACTGACAGCGTCTTTAATCACCTGAAATACTGACAGGGTCTTTAATCACATGGAATACTGACAGAGTCTTTAATCACATGGAATACTGACAGGGCCTTTGATCACATAAAATACTGACAGGGCCATTAATCACATGGAATACTGACAGCGTCTTTAATCACCCGAAATACTGACAGGGTCTTTAATCACATGGAATACTGACAGAGTCTTTAATCACATGGAATACTGACAGGGCCTTTAATCACATGGAATACTGACAGGGCCATTAATCACATGAAATACTGACAGGGCCATTAATCACATGAAATACTGACAGGGTCTTTAATCACATGGAATACTGACAGGGCCTTTAATCACATGGAATACTGACAGGGCCATTAATCACATGAAATACTGACAGGGCCATTAATCACATGAAATACTGACAGGCCTTTAATCACATGGAATACTGACAGAGTCTTTATCACATGAAATACTGACAGGCCTTTATCACATGAATACTGACAGGGTATTTAATCACCTGAAATACTGACAGGGTCTTTAATCACATGGAATACTGACAGGGACATTAATCACATGAAATACTGACAGGGCCATTAATCACATGAAATACTGACAGTGTCTTTAATCACCTGAAATACTGACAGGGTATTTAATCACATGGAATACTGACAGGGACATTAATCACATGAAATACTGACAGGGCCATTAATCATATGAAATACTGACAGCGTCTTTAATCACCTGAAATACTGACAGGGTCTTTAATCACATGAAATACTGACAGGGCCATTAATAACATGAAATACTGACAGGGCCATTAATCACATGAAATAATGACAGGGTCTTTAATCACATGAAATACTGACAGAGTCTTTAATCACATGGAATACTGACAGGGTCTTTAATCATATGAAATACTGACTGGATCTTTAATCACATGAAATACTGACAGGGTCTTTAATCACATGAAATACTGACAGGGTCTTTAATCACATGGAATACTGACAGGGCCATTAATCATATGAAATACTGACAGGGTCTTTAATCACATGAAATACTGACAGGGTCTTTAATCACATGAAATACTGACAGGGTCTTTATTCACATGAAATACTGACAGGGTCTTTATTCACATAACATACTGACAGGGTATTTAATCACATGGAATACTGACAGCGTCTTTAATCACATAAAATACTGACAGGGCCATTAATCACATGGAATACTGACAGGGTCTTTAATCACATGGAATACTGACAGGGTCTTTAATCACATGGAATACTGACAGCGTCTTTAATCACATGAAATACTGACAGGGCCTTTAATCACATGGAATACTGACAGGGCCTTTAATCACATGAAATACTGACAGGGTCTTTAATCACATTAAATACTGACAGGGTCTTTATTCACATAACATACTGACAGGGTATTTAATCACATAAAATACTGACAGGGCCATTAATCACAAGGAATACTGACAGGGTCTTTAATCACATGGAATACTGACAGGGTCTTTAATCACATGAAATACTGACAGCGTCTTTAATCAACTGAAATACTGACAGGGTCTTTAATCACATGGAATACTGACAGGGACATTAATCACATGAAATACTGACAGGGTCTTTAATCACATGAAATACCGACAGGGTCTTTATTCACATAACATACTGACATTTAATCACATGGAATACTGACAGCGTCTTTAATCACCTGAAATACTGACAGGGCCTTTAATCACATGGAATACTGACAGAGTCTTTAATCACATGGAATACTGACAGGGCCTTTGATCACATAAAATACTGACAGGGCCTTTAATCACATGGAATACTGACAGGGTATTTAATCACATGGAATACTGACAGCGTCTTTAATCACATAAAATACTGACAGGGCCATTAATCACATGGAATACTGACAGGGTCTTTAATCACATGGAATACTGACAGGGTCTTTAATCACATGGAATACTGACAGCGTCTTTAATCACATGAAATACTGACAGGGCCATTAATCACATGAAATACTGACAGGGTCTTTAATCACATGGAATACTGACAGGGTCTTTAATCATATAAAATACTGACAGGGTCTTTAATCACATGAAATACTGACAGGGCCATTAATCACATGAAATACTGACAGGGTCTTTAATCACATGGAATACTGACAGGGCCTTTAATCACATGGAATACTGACAGGGCCATTAATCACATGAAATACTGACAGGGTCTTTAATCACATGGAATACGGACAGGGTCTTTAATCACATGAAATACTGACAGGGCCTTTAATCACATGGAATACTGACAGGGCCATTAATCACATGAAATACTGACAGGGTCTTTAATCACATGGAATACTGACAGGGCCATTAATCACATGAAATACTGACAGGGCCATTAATCACATGAAATACTGACAGGACCTTTAATCACATGAAATACTGACAGGACATTTAATCACATGAAATACTGACAGGGTCTTTAATCACATGGAATACTGACAGGGTCTTTAATCACATGAAATACTGACAGGGCCATTAATCACATGAAATACTGACAGGGTCTTTAATCACATGAAATACTGACAGGGCCATTAATCACATGAAATACTGACAGGGTCTTTAATCACATGGAATACTGACAGGGCCATTAATCACATGAAATACTGACAGCGTCTTTAATCACATGGAATACTGACAGCGTCTTTAATCACATGGAATACTGACAGGGTCTTTAATCACATGAAATACTGACAGCGTCTTTAATCACCTGAAATACTGACAGGGTCTTTAATCACATGGAATACTGACAGGGACAGTAATCACATGAAATACTGACAGGGTCTTTAATCACATGAAATACCGACAGGGTCTTTATTCACATAACATACTGACATTTAATCACATGATACTGACAGCGTCTTTAATCACCTGAA